>ABLG01000898.1:0-10262 GCA_000172435.1 Meloidogyne hapla | reverse complement strand
GCGAAGCGAGCACGGCCGCCAGCGAAGCACGGCTATCGTGTAGCGAAGACCATGCCCGGCCTACCCTCCGTAGCAGCACAAAAACAGTTTTTCCGGCGCCCTCTCCAATAGTCATAACTTTGTTCAAATTCATCCAATCACGCTAATTCAGGTGTCATTCGACTCGGCTCGACGAGCTCTTTCGAATGAGGTATCATTTGCATTTTCGAATTTTTCGCTCCAAAATTGAGCTTTGTCACCCCATTGGTTTTTCAATTTTCAGGGACCTGCATCTCGAGTTCTAGGCATTTCCGCACCATGAGAGTGCTACCGTTGCGACTCGATACTGACAGTGAGACGAATCGAATGATGTATATTTTGTGCCAAACTTTTGCGTCCGGTATACTATAGTATATCCTAAAATAAAAATTATTATAAAAGGTTGTCATAGACGCATTTCGTACAATTTCTCCACAAACTGTCGCTTTACAACAAGAACCTAGACAAACAACTTGCAACCATTGGACATTTGCAAAAGCCTTCAATTCAAGCTCTCATTCATGGACTAAACCGTCATTATTATTCTATACCAATTGCTTATCGGACAACAGAAAATGAGCAACAGGTAACGATTTTTTAGTTTTTCTTCAACAATTTATTAAATATTTTTTAGATGTTATTGAATTTGAACAAACGCAGTTGGATGGATTCAATGATGTTGGAGAAATATACTGTTCATTGTTCTACAAATCAGACTTCTGTTGAACAACTTTTAAAGCTTGCCAAATTATATAAAAAGGTTTATTTTTTATTAAATTTAATTTTATTTATTAGTATTAAATAAATATTAAATAATTTTTTTTTAATTTTTAGTCAATCGAAGAAGAAGCTAAAATGACGGAAGAACAAATCGCAATAAAAAATGTTGGTAAACAAGACCCCAAACGACATTTGGGTGACACTGTTGATAAAATGTTGGCTGACAATTTGGTCCAAGGCTCTGCAGCAATGCTCGATGTTTCAGTTTTCCAATAATTAACTTGTCGATTTTTTTTCTTTTAATTGGAATTGATAAATGTTTTTTCTTAAAACTTTTCAAAATAAAGTTACTTTTTACGTTCTGTTTACTTGTAAATTTTGATCTTTGCTATCTAAATTGTCTTTTTCAAAAGAGACTTTGTACAAATGAAGTCTCAAATAAATTTTAAATAAAGTTTATGTACAAAGTTTGCGGAAAATTTTATTTCAATGGCAGAAAATGGTGTGGGCAAATATTTTCCCAAGTGTATGAATATAACAGGTTTAACTAGAAATATGCTTTTGAGTGGAATAAATTTTAAGAGAGGAGATTGTCTGGTTTTTGTACAAATGAAGTTGGTCTTCTGCTTGATTCTAATGTATTTTCATCTTCCGCTACAAAAGGCGCTATTATTGGAAATCCTTTGCGATATTTACCTTTTGATGGTAATTCTGGGAATAAGGTAAAGTATTTTTAATTTTATAATTATTAAATTTATATTCTTTTTTAGTTGCTCAATTTTACTGGTTCAGCAAATTTGATTAATCAAAATTGTAATGGAAAATATTTGTCAATTGTTGCCGGTTCAAATTTATGTATTTTTGATTTACACAAAGGTTTTTTAAAATTTGAAGTAATGATTTTCAAATTAATTATAGGTGCCATTTTGCGTGAATTCCATGAACATGACGGTCCCATTTTAAGTGTTGCTTGGAATCATACGAGCCCTTGGCTTCTTGCGAGTGTTGGTGTAGATTCAACTTTACGCCTATGGGATTTACGTTTACATCCTGCTCAATTACAGATGCGAAGAACAGCACGGCCTTTCACGTAAAAAGTTTCTGAAAATTTATTTTTTCTGGTCTTTTATCTGAAATAAAATAAGTTTTATTCTATTTTTCTATTTAATTATTTTCAGTTGCTTGGAATATTCTCCGGATTGTAATTATATAGCATGCGGTGGACAATTAATTTCGGTATATGATTTGAATATGACACAGTCTGTTCAATACATGCCTTGTAATTCACCAGTAAGTATTTAAATATACTGGAATTTTAGATACTAATTATTATTTTAGGTAACCAACATTCGTTTTAATCCAGCAGAGTGTTTGTTGGCAACATCACATGAAGATCAAGCAGTTTGGTTTGTTTATTCCTTTTAAATACTCTTGAAAAATTGTTTATTTTTTTAGTTTTTGGGATATAGATACAGGTACTTTTTTAAATTTAAATTCCTATTTATAAATATTCAGGGGAATGTGTCACTCAATCACCTTCATTTGAGTCAAAAGTTGGACAAATTTGTTTTCCACCTGATGGGAAATATTTAATAGCTAATATTGGAACAAAAATGTAAGAAAATTATTTTCTATATTTAAAAATTATAAATAATTTAGTTGCTCTGTTCGATGGGAACCATTTGAATTGTTGTCTCAAATTGTATTTCCATTTCGTGGTCATTTCCCAGTTCGTAATAATTTACAATTTCCTAATGAATTAAATGAATTTACACCATTAACACATTTAGGTAAAAATTTTATTTTAATATTATTTTTTTATTAAAATTATTTAAAAAGATATAAAAGTTCAAAATAATTTAATGTCTGGATTGGGTATTGTAAATGAAGATTCTGGCAAGATTGGTACTGTTTGTCTTTCAACAGTTAGTTTAGATGTAAGTTTTTAAATTTTATTTTAATTTGTTTAATATGGTTGTCTTGGAGGGACTTTTTTTCTCTTTTAGGGTAGATCTTGGGAAATATATTTCTATTATTTTTCGTACAAAGACAAGTTTTTAAAATAATCCTTAAACTGTTTTTGACAGTTATTTTACTCATTTTAAAATAATTGTTACCTAGCAACTATAAGAATGACCAGTCAGATTTAGTTACTTTTTACTACCTAAAAAAACTTGGACAATAAAGACAAAATTTTTATGGATTTTTTTTTATATTGTTAATTTTAACAGAAATTCGAAAATTACTCAACTGTTGAATCTCCAATTTTGGATTGTATTGATGAATATTTACCTAGCAATAGTATTCCACCTCCTTGTCCCACAAGTGCATCAGCTTTCGAAATAAATAATATTTATAATGAAGAAAATGAATTTGAATTTCAAGAACAACTTGATGTTACACAATTAACAGATGTTACACTTGAAAATATTTCAACTACAGAAATTCCTGAATTAACTGAGAAAAAGCAACGAATAATTGAAAATAGTATTAAAAGTGTAGAAGCATCACCGTCTAGAGTGGTGATTAAAATATAATTGTAAGTCGTTGTTATTTTTATTTTAGTGTCAACAAAAAAGGCCAACAGCTCTAGAGGGTTTAAGCGGTAATATTTCTACCTCTTTTGAAAGTGGAGCCGGTGTTTGTCATAGTTCCAGTGCTAGTGCTCGCTCCTCAAGTTTTGATTTACGTAGTCCAACAACCATTAATACAAGAAGAATTACTCCAAAAATCACCCGTAAAATAAATCAACAGCCAAAAGAAAATGAAAAAACTTCAGAATCTAGAGCTAACAACGCTAGTGATAAACGGCCAAATAGATTACCGATTCTTAACCAAAATCAGCAAAAACATTCAAATTCATTCAGTTGTCATAATGGACAAAAACCTAGGTAAAATATTTTGCTGGAAATAAAAATTTTGAGATATGATTAAATTTTGAGATATTTAAATGTGATACTACATTCATATTAGTTAGAAATTTAACTTATATTTTATTTTGATGTGTGTTTATAAAAGAGTAAATTAAATGGAGAATTATTTAAAATTTTATAAAACTTTAAATACTTTTGTTTACAAGCTGAGTTGACGGTGAAACGATTATTTGAATTGAAGAAAGGAATTCATCCTAAAACTTTGGTGTAGTGGGATAAATTTGGTTTTTGGAGGGTTTACTTGATGTGATATTTAAATATTAAAAAATTTGTTTCGTTTGGCGTTATTTAAATATTTTCTATTTACCGAGATTTTAACAAATTTTACTCGTTGTTTTTATTCCTTTAATTTTTATGAATATTTTTTGGGCATGAGGAATGTTTTTACATTAGAGATTATTAAATCCAAATAAAAATAACGTTTTATTCATTTAGTAACTATTCTCCAAAACAATTATTCCGTCGAGGAAGTTCTTTAAACGACGTCTCTGACCCTATCAACAGCAATAACTATAACGATATGCCTTCTGGTTCATCTACATTGAAGAATCGCTCAAAAAGTCAAGCTCAAAAGTGCCGTGTTTCAAAATTCTCGACTTCTTCGTCAAGTAATTCATCAAATTGTACTAATTCTATTTCAAATATGGCAGTTATTGGAAACAATCGTCAAAAGTCTGAATCTGATTCGGATGATGAACTTGATGAATTCTTACAGGTAAATGCGTTTTAATAGAGAATAAAAGTTTTTTTTTAATTTTAGCAGGATCAAAAGTTACGTGCTAAAGTGGTGAAGCGAACAAAGGACATAAAGGCCTCGCTTGCTCGTTCAAATGGAGTAGATGGAAATACGTGTAATTTTATTTCTTAACTTTATCGGGTTTTAAGTTAATATATTTTAGTGGAATTTCTTGTGAAAGAAACCTTTCGTGTTGAGGATCCACTCGCATTTGCTTTTCTGCTTGATCAATATATGGAACGGAAACGCTTCAGCATGTCACTCAATGAGCTCTTTTTGCCGCGTGTGGATTCTCTTCTCGTGCACAAGAATAAAGAATGCGTTCAATTAGGACTTAACTTTCTCAATATGGTCACTTCGCGATTCGGCAATGTAATTGTTCATGGACTCGCTTCACAAGAATTTACAATTGGTGTTGATGTTGAGGCTGAAAAACGATTTGAGCGTTGTACAACTTGCAGAAATGCACTCTTCAATGTATAATTTTTTTTTAAATTAAAGATCAATAATTTTGAAGAAAATCAATTAAGCGACTGTTCCGAGCTCTAATTTTTATCGAAAATTTTGAAACAACCTTTTATTTAATTTCTTTTCATTTAAGATTCAACTTAAAACTTCTTTCTACACTGATCATATGAATTCAACGCAGCTCCGTTTATTCAAAAATGAGATTCTGCCTCGAATTGATCAAATTGTTAGTACTGAAAAGACTTCAGAGGTTCGCTCTCTCAACCACATTACTCCTTAAGATGAACAGAATTGCTTAATTGAATATATTTAAAATAACTTCTTTTTATTTTTAAAATGGGTTGCTACTAACTTATGTGCCTTTCCTCTCTTGTGATTTAAATATTGACCCACCATTTTCTGCATAATTGCTCACATCAGAACTTTTTTTGACTCGATTTATTTTACATTCTATACCTCTTTTTGTGTATAAATGAATTATTTCTATAAAAATGAATGATTTTTTGTTTAAAAATTTTATTTTAAATCAGTTTTTAAGCTGAAAGAATTACTTTTCATTATTCTACCATTTTGTTTATAGAAATTTATCAGAATGAATGCTCCTCCACGTTATGAATCTTTTCTTCTTGATGAAGGAGAAAAGAAGATTGAAATTGAAAAAGATACAAAAGTTCCAAATGCAGCAGTGTTTACTTTAAATAAAGAAGACCATACTTTGGGTAATATGATTAAACAGTAAGTTTATTTTGATATATTTTTTTATATTTTCTCTCTTTCAGTCAGTTGCTAAAAGATCCTCGCGTGCTTTTTGCTGGTTATCGAAATCCTCATCCATTAGTACATAAAGTTCTTTTGCGTGTCCAGACTGATTCAACTACAACTCCAGGTTACGAATGATTAATAATTATTTTAATAATTACAAAAATAACAAAATCACATGATTAAAATAAAATCACAACAAAAAAAAACAACCTATTAAACATTTTGTTATTCTAGCTGAAGCTCTTGATTCAGCAATTACTGATTCTATTGCAGAAATGTCTCTTTTAGAGGAACGATTTCGGGTAATTTTTAAAAAGAATACATTTTAACTTTCATAATCTTTTTAGGATGCTTTTAGAGAGAAGCGAGAAGAGTAAATTTAATTGCTTTTAATGACATTATTTTGTTATTTTTTCTTGTAAATATAAATATTTAAAGAAAATATTTTCTTTTTAAATTCTCGATTAATTTGTTGAAGACTGTCCCTGATTTATTTACTTTTTTAACAAGAAAATTAAATTATTTTTTGATTAAAGTTAATTAAATGACATCAGCAAGACGTGTATTTGGTGAGGGCAGGTGATTATAACAAAGATAGATAAAATATTTTTATTATTTTCAGATGTGCTTTCACTGATTCAACTTTAAAAGGCAATGAAAAAGATTATATTAAATTCTCTGGTAGGTCATAGAAATCTTTGTTCGTAAAGTTTTTTTAATTACAAATTTTTAGACTTTCTTGATGATCAGACAAAAGATTACGAACGCGTGAAACGTGATTATGGTAATCATTTTATAAATTTAAATGAATTATTTTGGTTTTTAGGTTTTAATCATGACGGGACTGAAGAATTGCGTTTACCGAGAATGCGTCGGCAAAAGTTTGTTCCTCAAAAGAAAAGTGAATTGGACCTATTTGATATGAAGGAACACATCCAGCAGGTTTTTTTCGATAGCTAAATTAAAAATCTTTTTGACTTGAATTTCTTTTTAGGGTGAACATTTTGATGAGCTTTTTGGAGCAGAACATGATGATGAAATTACTGTCTCGACTGACCGTGGAGACCTTTTTAATTATCGTATAACGTATTTTATTTATTTTTAAACAATTTAAAGCTTTATTTTTCAGTAAGTTTGACCAGTGTGGATTCTCAAAGGAAATTGAAAAGAATATTAAAGTTAGTCTTTTTTATGTCTTTAATCAAAATAATATTTTTAAGTTGAGAAAATATGAACTTCCAACTCCAATTCAAAGAGCAGTTATTCCTTTGGTGGTGCGTACTAGACGTAGGTTTATTGTAAATATTTATTTTATAAAATTTCCTTTTTAATATAGAAGATATTATGGGACATGCTCAAACTGGTAGTGGAAAGACGGCTGCATTTGTTTTGCCAATTATAAATGAAATTCAAAGAATTGTTGATTTGAAGAAAAATAAACTCTCTTTGGGAAAAAATACTAATTCTTTAGCAAATAAAGACTCACCATATTGTATAATATTGTCTCCAACCAGAGAATTGGTTCAACAACTTTATGAAGAAACTCGTTCTTTTGTTGCAAGTTTGTGAATTTATTCTTTTTAAATTAGTTTTTTAAATTAATTCAAAAATTAATTTATAAATTAATAATTTTCAGGAACGAATGTTAGTGTTGCACAATCATATGGCTAGTCTTATTAAATTATTTTTTTGTATTAAAAAATTTAAGGCGACATTCCAATGCGGTATACATTAGATTTAAAAGATCAAGGCTGTGATATTTTTGTAGTGACATGTGGACGCCTTCGGCATCATGTAATGGATGGGCATGTAAATTTTTAAAAGCTTCGATTCTTCAATAATAAATTTTAAAATTTTTAAAGATCAAACTGTCTAGTTTACGTTATTTTGTTCTGGATGAAGCAGACAAATTAATTAAAGTATAAAAAATTTTTAAAATCTAAAAAATTATTTTATTTTTAAAGGATCGTCAATTTTATGCAAGCGTTGCTGAAGTTAAAAGTCATCCAAATCTTGTTAGTATTTAGGAAATAAATTTAAAAATTTTTTTAATTATTTAGTATCCAGATAATCGAATGTTATTATTTAGTGCAACATTTAGTAATGATGTACAAATGCTTGCACAAAATTATTTAAAGACTGGCTATTATTTTATACGAATTGGTAAAATGAATAAAGCTGTTGATTTAATTCGACAAGATTTTATTGAGGTTTTTAAAGATTTAGATTTCTTTAAATAATTTTAGGTTAAAAAATATGACAAACTCGAATTATTGGTTGAAATGCTTAAAAAGAATTCAATTAAAAAGATTTTACCAAACGGAGGTTTTTATTTTTAATTAAAAGATTTCTTTTAAAATATTAAATATTTAGATGAATATTTAGTGCCAGAACTTAAAACTATTGTTTTTGTAGAAGAAAAAAGAGATTCGGATAGAATTGCAATTGCTCTTGTTTATCATAAATTTAAAGTTATGAGCATTAATGGGTAAAAATAAAAATTTTGTATTTAATATATTTTTTTTTCAAATATTTTAGTGATCGTTCTCAAAAACAACGAAGTGAGGCGTTAGAAAAATTTAAAAGAGGAATTTTCCATATTTTGGTCGCGACTAATGTACTTGCCCGTGGTATTAACATTCCTGGTGTTGAACATGTGGTTAGTTATTTATTGTAATTGTATTTTTTTATCTTTAATTTTTTAGATAAATTATGATTTACCAGAGAATGAAAATGATTTTGAAGTTTATATTCATCGAATAGGAAGAACTGGTCGTGCAGGAAATTCAGGATTGACTACTTCCTTCTTTGACCCAACAAATTTTTCGAATACTTCTAGGGCAAATTATTATGTGCAGGTGGGTATTTATTTTAATATTTCAATAGATTTATTAGTCATAAATAGAAAATATTTTTTAGGTCCTTACTGATACAAAACAACAAATTCCTGACTTTCTTTTAACATGGGCAAATGGAGAAAATTTTTATTTAAGAGGTGAAAATGAATTTAAATCTTCAAACAATGAATGGAATAAAGAATTAAATAATAATTTTGGAAATGATTTTGATTATGGAGAGACTACATTTTTACCTTATGGATCTGATGCATTTTCTGAACATGTACTTGGCAAAGAAAGCAAGAAAACAGAAAATATTAAAGAAAAAGATCAGAAGGAATTGGATGATGATGATAGTTTGTCTGATACGTGGTAAGATAATTAGAAAATATTTTAAGTGCAATTTATAAAAATATAAGCGCAAGTATTTTATTTAAAACTGCCTTTAATCGCTAAATTATTAATATGCCTTTAAAGTCTTAATTTTTATATATAAAGAGATCTCTATTTTGTTTTAACAATTTATAAATTTCCAAAAAAAAATTTTTTCAAAATATTTAACAAATATACCTAATAAAATTATTTCCCTTCAATTTTTAATTTCATTTACTTGTCTTTAATTCGATTAATTTTTTCTCGAAATGAGAATTTGTCTAAAATTATAAAGTCAATATTTAATTTTTATTTTATTAAAAAACTTACGTTTATTTGTTACTAATGTCCAACCATCACTTTCTTCTTCATTTTTGATATGTTTTTTCTGTAAATAAAAAATAAAAGTATTAATCCAAAAAACATAAGTTAACACCGCTTTTGGTAAATCACTGTCTTCATCATCCTGATCATTTCGGTAGTACTCTTAAAATTAATTAAAGTTGTTTAAAATGTTTAATTTAAATCAAACTTCTTTTTAATCCCTTTCCAGGTAAATTATGCCATGCCGGCAACTTAATTCCGAGCTTTTCAAGCTTTACTGTCCTTCCCTTTTTTCTAATCAATTTGGCGGTTTCAAAAGCACGCCGTCTATCTTGAATTGTATTGAAGAAGAGACGGCCTGACCTATAGCCCTAAAACGAATGATTAAAAATAAAAATAAAAAATTATTTACTGATTTTATATCATTGTTTGGTGCTGTAGAAATCGTGAATTGTACATCCGTTAATGGTGCATCGAGAAAGTCAGAACATATTTTTCTCAAGGAATTCTAACAAATTAATTAAAAATCTTTTATGTTTCTTACCCCATCTATATAATATGGAACATTCGCAATTGCAAGTGCATTTTTATCATTAATATCAATCTTGAGGAGCAATTCTCGGGTCTCTCCATTTAGAGAATAAGACAAGGCTGTATAAAATAATGAATTTATTGAAAAAGGGAAATAAACTGACCTACAATTTCTGAATCAACATCCTTGTTGCAGTTACCGAACAGGCGTTTTAATGGATTTTTACGCCCCATAATTTTTAAAATAAATCAAGAAACTGAAACAAAAAGAAAGTCAACAAACGGAGCAGGACAGTTGGGCGCGGCCGATTGGGCGCGGACGATTGGGCGCGGCCGATTTAAGTGCGAGGACAGGGGCAAACGAACTAGGAATATACATTACAAGGGAATTCCAATACCAACAAACTTGTACTACATATAAATAACTTACCTCAATACAGCGATCTGGTCTCTCTGGGATATTATTGCACTGTATCAGCAAGGAACGCTGATTATAGTTGTTTCTCGACCGATGTTACAAGTGGCATCATCAGTTCTGCTTGAGGACATGACGCCAAGTTT
>ABLG01000899.1:0-45882 GCA_000172435.1 Meloidogyne hapla | reverse complement strand
TCGATAAGCGGTTGTAATAAAATAAAAATAGATGAAATTAAAGAATTAATTGAAGACATGATATTTTTTTATAAATTAATATATTTAAAACTAAAATTAAATATTTACATAATAATTTAAAAAAATAATTTATGCAAAAATCAAATAGTATAAGACCTCCTTCCCTAACAAGGAAGATAATAAATTAAAGAGTAAAAAATATTATATTTAAAATAAAAATTATTTAAAAATATTTTCATTTAAAGACTGAGGAGAAACAACGAACTAAACTCACATTTTATAATCCGGATCCGGCGGAAGAAAAAAGGGGAAAATAATGAAAAGGGCAAAAAAACAAGAAAAAGCATTAATAATTCAACAATAAATATAAAACCGTTTTATAATTTTCGCGCACCTGATTTGCCGTCAGCCGGTTTTTGAAAGAAAAATAAAAATAAAAAGTTTAAGGTGTCTGCTAGTGTGTAAAGCTGTGACTAAGACTTGCTTTTTAATTTAATTGTAATTTAAAGAAAAAAATATATAATCGGTATCCTGCTGATCTGCCAAAGAAAAAAATACAAAAATAAATTTACAATAAATAAATTAATTTATGTCTTTAACAATTAATTTAAAAAAAATATTCTTATATTGAAATCTTTAACTAAAAACTTTTCTTAAAGCATTTCTGCATTTAATACATTATTTGGAGAATAAAAAACATTGAATTATTTATTCTTGTTATTAATCTGATAATTATCTGATAATTCTGAAAAACTTAAAAATTAAATAAATTATTTTAATTAATCCAAATAATTTCTTTTTCTTTTTTTTTTATTTTAAAATTCATTGTCATTCCTTTAATTTATTATTTTTCATAATAAACACAATGACCAACAAAAGTCAACTAAAAAAGTGTAAGGTCAGAATAAAAACAAATTCTTTTGCGGGAAAGAATGTATTATACCAGTTCCGTGAACGGATAAATAAATATTAGAATATATATATATATATATACCGGTATACATCCAACACTTTCTCCTCTTAATTTTCCTTTTCTTTACTATCCGTTTCATTATAATTTTTCCGATAATTTTCTTTTCTCTTTCTTGATTGAATATTTTCTTAATAATTCTTTATTAAACTTTAATAAAAAAGAAACATTTAAAGTTAAAGTATATTTGAAGAGAAAAAAGAGGTTTGGTTTAGAAGAACGAGTTAATCACCTAAAAATAGTAAATTTGTTTTATTGTTGCAGAAATATTTGTATATGAATAAAGTATATTATTAGAATAAAAAGTTATTAAAGAAATGTATCAAAAATATCTAGAGATCGGAACGGGATCGGGACCCGGTCCCGTTTCCCGGTTTCCCGGCTTTGGAGATGCCGGGATGAAACCGGGATCGGGAATTCCCGGTTTTCCCGGTTCGGGTTCGGGTTTAAAGTTTTTTTGCTGGTCGAGGTTTTTGAAAATTTTGTAAAGGAGACTACCGTATTTACTCGAATAATCCAGTTGTCTTACTGTCCCATTGTCTTACTGTCCTATTGTCGTGCCACCATTTAGTAATTGTTACCGGAAAGGTCAGTTGAGTGCCCCGTTTGAGTGCAAATGCATTTTTAAAAAGTATTTTTAATTTTTTAAAATTCCTTGAGTAGTAAACAATTTTAATAAAATATATTTTAATAATTTCTATTTCTAATTAGTAAATTAATTTTTAGAGGCAGGTAGCTTTTGGCAGTTATATTTCACTTTTTTGGCAGCTTTTTATTTTTTTTAATGGCATCTCTACATGTTTGTATCTTAATTTTACACTATTAAATTTTTTAATTTTTTAGATCAAATCCAAATTTGATTCGGAATTTCGACGTTTTTCAATTCCAATTATTACAGAAAATTTTATGAGTTATTCAGAATTTCGAAGTTTTATTGAAACAATTCATTCATTACACAACATTCCTTTTACACTTTCATATACAAGTTATTCTGGTGATTTACTTCCAATAACTAATAATGATGTTTGTTTTTAATAATTAATTTTAAATTAATGATTTATAATTTATTTAATTAATCAATGATCTAACATTTTATTATATTATTTGATTAAATCATACTTTCTTAATTTTCTATTTTTCTTTTATTCCGTTTTGATTCTAACCAAAATACTTTCAAAAATATATCTTAAAATTTTTTAATTAAAATTTATTCAAATTTTTTAATAGAATTTTCGAAAATCGCTTGAATCGTCACGTCCATATCTTCAATTATTAATACAACGAAAAGGAGAGTCTTGGGAAGAAAAATATGGTTATGGGACTGAATCTGCAGATAAACGACGTCGTGGATTAGCAGCTGTACTTATTCCATCAAATGCTGGAAGAGAGAAACGAAATTATAATATTTCTAATCCTGAAGATTTTAGACAGGTTTTTTTATAAAAATTATTTAAACTCTGATATATTTCTTACCTAATTCTTAAAAAATTTAGAAATAGAATAACTTTTGAAATTAGACTTTTTACGATTTTAATAATACTCTAAAATTTTAAAAATTTTATTTTAATAGGTTGCTCAAGTTATTGATGTAGATATTGTGCCTGTAACTCATCGTCGAGTACGTTTATGTAAATATGGAAGTAGTGATCGTTCTTTGGGTTTTTACATTCGTGACGGTTTTTTCTTTGAAATTTTAAAAAAAATTTATTTTTAGGTACTTCGCTTCGAATGACATCACAGGGGCCAATTAAATGTGATGGAATATTTATTTCACGATTATTAGAGGGTGGACTTGCAGAGTCAACAGGTCTTTTAGGTGTTGGTGATGAAGTTGTTGAAGTTAATGGAATTGAGGTTTTTATGATGATTTTAATTAAAAAATATTATTTTTTTTAGGTTCACGGTAAAACTTTAGATCAAGTTGCTGATATGATGGTAGCAAATGCACATAATTTAATTATAACTATTAAACCAGCAAATCAACGAAATTCTTTACAAAGAACTGGCAAGAATCGAAATTCGACATATCAGGTTAATTTTTATAAATACAAGAATTAATATTTTATGAATTAATATTTTAATAATTTTTTAGGATGAAAGACAAAATTCTTCCAATTTTATAAATGAAATTAATAAAATTCCAATAACAAATGGAAGTGGTGGTGGGAGAGTATATCCATTAACACAAAATAATAAATATTTTCAACAACAAAATGAAAAACAAAAACAATTATTAAATTATAATGATGCTACAAATGATGAAGAAGATAATAATAATGATGATGGAGAAGAGGAAGATGAAATTGTTGACCATACAAAAACTGCATTAAAAATTCGTTAAATGTTTATGTGATGCCTAAAATAAATGGATTTTTGTCACAAATTTTATTTTTTAATATTTACAATTAATATATTGTAAAAATAAAAATTTTAATTTTTTTAATTATTGGATTTATTTGTGTATTAAATTTAAATATTTTTGGTTATTTTATCTTCACAAGCTTTTATCTAATCATTTTCTTTTAAATTTTCTACTCTAATGTAAGATTCTACCGGAATACTAGATAGAAGGTTGAAAACGCGACCTTTCTCCTTCTTTTAGAAGAAGGGAGTCGGAAAAGGACGATTGAGTCCCGCCGTTTGAGTCCCTGAGCCCTTTTCCGGCCCATAACTTTTTTAATTCTTATCCCATCTGAGTGATTCATATATCAATTAAAAGCTCTGCATGTGAGGATCATTTTTCCTAACAGGATTGGTCTGATCAGATCATCCTATGAAAAGTTACAGACACTTAAAGATCGAAAATCACGATTGTCCGGACTTATCAGCTCATAACTTTTTAAATATTGATCGGATCTGATCAGTCCCTTTGGGATAAAGAATCAACACATCCAGGGCTTTCGAATGATATAATATTTGTTCGAAATAGTTCGGGCCCAAAGAAGTTATGGCCCGAGAAACGGCTCAGGGACTCAAACGGCGGGACTCAATGGTCCCCTACCCGAAGGGAGTACGTAAAATAGGGAGAGGGAGAAAATAAAAAGAAAAAAAGAGTTGCGAGAGACTGAAAAATAATGGCACCACTACAAAAGACCGAATTCTTAAAAGACCTAAACGGCCAAAATATATCAAAAGACCCGGCAACAAAAGACCGAATTCTTAAAAGACCTAAACGGCCAAAATATATCAAAAGACCGAGTCACAAAAGACCGAATTCATAAAAGAGCTAAACGGGCAAAATATATCAAAAGACCTAAAGAAAAAAAATAAATTTAAAAATAGAAGAATCAGTTTTATTTTACCGAATCATTTTAAATAAAACAATTAATAAATAAAATATTAAATTAAAACACCGAATCAATAAAGAAAAATCACAAAATCATCGAAGGAAAAAGGGAAAATTTAATTTTAAATAAACATTGAACTAGAATTACCTAGACATTAGTTGTTTCCTAGACATTAGTTGTTTCAATGCGCAGTCAGTTCCAAGTGAGATGTACACCTCATCTGGAATATTGGCCCTAACCTCAGCAAGAATATTGCCTCGAGCTTCACGCTTTAATTTGTTCCGAATTTCCTCAGCAGTTTTCTTTTGAATTGCTGGTGGATGATTATGTTCTTTTTTTCCAAGTGTGCCTATGAATTGTCCCCCTTTTTGTATTGCTTTTGTCTTTGCTGGACAATCTTTGTTTGAACACCTCCAATAATTACTATTTTTGTCATTCTTTACATATCTATAGCCTTTAATTTTTTTATATTTTTACAATTATCTTAGAATCCGAATCAAACCTACGTGCCAAAGTGCAACATTTCCCTTGTTTGTAACTCCTTGTTCAAATTTAATTAAATTTGCTTCCAAATTTTCTTCATTATTTTCCTCTAAATTTTTCTCTGGAAGTTGTACATCACTCAACTCTGATGAATCATTGATAGGCAACCGTCGTTTTCTGGATTTCTGTACCTCAATAAGCTTCGCTCTTATATCCATTATCAGTACTAAGAATTAAACATAATTCTAAGAAAACAAAAGGAAAAAATAAAAATTGGCATTTTTAAGAATTCGGTCTTTTGTTGCCGGGTCTTTTGTTATTTTTGCCCGTTTAGGTCTTTTAAGAATTCGGTCTTTTGTGATTCGGTCTTTTGAGATTTTTTGGCTGTTTAGGTCTTTTGTGACATTTTCCCCATATTGGTCTTTTGTTATATTTTGGCCGATTAGGTCTTTTGTGATTCGGTCTTTTGTTAGGACACGAAAATAATAGAGTGAGCGGACAAAAGGTTGACGCCTGGTACACGACAACTAGGCGCGGTACAACTAGGCGCCCCATGTTAAATATAGGATTCTCTTTATTTTCGTCTCCAAATGGGCAAATGGGTTTCATAACTGGGCTTAATTAATTCAGAACCTATGGTCAGGTGGGTTTTGGTTAAATGTTTTGGCTTATTCATTTAAAATATAACATTTAACATGGGGCGCCTAGTTGTTCCGCGCCTAGTTCTGTAAATCTTTAGAACCAACCGCTAATTAAAATCGTTTTTATTTTTAGCTTATTATTTTGTAAAGCTAGATTCAACTTTTTAAGTCTTTACTAATTATTATTATATTTTATTATTTTCTGGCATTGATTTTTTGTTTTAATCATTAACAAAAGATTTCAAAAAATTTATTTATACTCTTATTTAATTAATTTTTTTCCATTAAAATTAGGCATGAATAATAACAATCAAGCGGCTTTAGACGCCCAACGCAATGTGCTACAAGATGAATTGAGGGAATTTCTTGATACTTGGATAAATCAGAATGAGAATGCGGATTGGGATGTCAACCCGCTTTTGCGGAGGTTTGCAGTTTTTAATATATTAGGATTTTTATTATCGTTGGTTGGTATGGGTCTAAGTTTTTTTTTAAATTTTGGATTAATATGCAATTTTTCTCTTCAGAATTGCCGAGCTGCTTGAAGAATCAACAAATGAATTTATGCAGAATAATCCAGATCCGATGGATGATAGGTTATTTTAAAAATATTTTTGTTTATTTTCAACTCTATTTTAGACATCCCTTAAAGTCTCAACCCTCACATCCTCTTGGTCACCTGCTCAAGATGATTACTCGCGTTGAGAGTTTTGTCAACAAGGTTATAAATTCAAATACTTTTTTCTTTAATCTTATTCATATTATTTTTAGCTTGTAATTTCCTATCTTCTTGCTCGGGATAATATTGAGAGGAATGTACTTGCTGCTAGACTTATTATTAATCTTCTTCCTGGAATTGATACGAATGTTGTTCTAGCGGTATCATTTTTAATATTGTTTCAATTTTTTACTTTTTTTAAAGGATGCTGACTCTCTTATTACACAACTTTTCCGTTGGGCGGAACATTCAGAGTCGCGTGAATTGCGCACGTATAGCATGGCTCTTCTTGGAGCAGCAATGGGCGCCGAGCAAGCTCATCAGTACAGACAAAATAACACATTGTTGATTCCAATAGCATTGCAAAGACTTAGGGCTCTCCATGTTTGTGTTTTAAATCCATTTTTAAAAATTATTCGTAATTTAATTTTTAGGCAGAAATGCTTAAGAATAATCAAATAAAGAATGAGGAGTATATGGCAGAAATCAATCAACGAAGTAGCACCAAAGCTAATCCAACAAATTTTGCTCATTTGCGTGAATCTGAACAACGCGGAGAATTTGTATGTTTTATTGGGACATATTTCCAAATTAATCATTTTTCCCTTCAGGCTATTCCACTTCGACCTTCATCTTCAAATAGGAAACGTTCTGGTTCTTCTAGACGTATTGAAGGAGAGCATTCGCCCCCACCAAAGCGCCCTCCATCTTCCCCAACACCACATAATGCTGAACAACAGGATATGGCTTCTGAATTTACATCTTACTCAAATGCTGCAAATAATGTTGTGAGCCCATCTTCGGCAGAAATCTTAAAAGAAGCAGCAGGATATGCAGTCTGCTACTATGACGAATCTCCGGGTGTTGGATGTAATAGCAACAGTAGTTGGCGCCAAACAATGCAGCCAATAATTGTTGGAACTCATAGATTATTTCCTTTGTCAATTGAAATGGAGCAACGATTAATCCTTCACTATTTGGGACCTACAAGTGAATACCAGGATGTATGTTTATTATTAATTTTGAATAGATACCAATTTAACAAGAAACCAAATTATATATTGTCCATTCATTATTTTTCTCTTTATTATTCTATCGAAAAAATATGTAATGAAAAGGAAAAATGTTTGTCACATTTGAGTCTATCAAAAAAACCAAGTGTCAGTTCTGAATGTTACCTTAGAGATTATTCATTCGTTAATACTTAAATTATTTCTTTTTTTTTTTTTAGAATCTCTCAATTGTATTGGAACATCATGCTCTGGATGTTGTTCTCTCTTATTTGGCGGTGGATGGATCTCATCATACATGTCGTGATATCCGTCTTCTTTTTGACGCAATCCGTTATATATCTTCTCTCTTAATTCATCGAAAATTTGCTTGGGAGTTTATCTCGGAACAGGGTATTCAAAAATTGTTGAAAATCAATCGGCAGTCATTGGCGCTCACAGCTGTTGCAACGTGTCTTTATTATTTGGCCTATTCCTCTGACATTATGGAAAAGGTTTAGAATAATTACGCTTATATTTAATCGTCTTACTAATTATTTTTAATTCAAGGTTTGCCATTTACCCGATTCTTTGCTCAATGAAATGGTTGATTATTCTTTATATGCATTAGATCACAGTCATGAGAGTGGTCGAGCATCGATTGCAATGTTTTTGGCTTATGCTTTACAATTTAGAGCAATTCTTGATCGTTTTGATCAACGTTGCTTTTATTTAATTATTATCTTAATTTCTTTTATGTTGTTTAGGTGATGGGTTGCGTCGTCTCTACAACTACGTTTCAACTCTTACAATTCTACAACGAAATGACATTGACGAGGATGATTTAATTAATGATGAACATTATATTCAAAGTATTGCTACAATTAAGAATGCCATTTTTGCATTTAGAACGTATTTTTTTTAATTTATAATTAAAATTTATATCACTTTTTAGTTATTTATCTTCTCATGTCTTCCTCAAAATGGAAAATATGAAGCAACGCTCACAACTCGGCAGAAGTAGTCATCATATGCATTATTATCAAGGCCGACGTGTTCCAACTATTCCACATGCCATTCCAACTATTGCTCATCCACATTCTAAACCAATGGCTTTAGATGAGGAAACTGAAAAAGGATGTATTGAATATTTGTTACGTACTCAATGTATGCTACAACCGCATCATCATAATTGGAAACCTGTGGAAGATATGCGCGTTTTGGGTGTTTTCCGTTTGTTATTTACTCTTATCTCTAAATATCCGGATTGGTGTCATTGGGAGCGACAAGGAAAAGCAGATACACTCAAACTTGTTTTGGAGGTTTTGCGTTTGGCGACCGTTTCTCCTAAAGTTCAATTGGACTCTTGTGAAACGATGATGATTAGACAAACACCAATGCAGGGACTTGGGTATTTTTAAACTTTAAATGTCTTTTTGGTTTTAAAAGCTTTCAATGCATTTTTTTAATTTTAAGTCTCATTCTGGAAATGGCAGATGGCGAATTGATTAACGATTCGCAAATACAACGACTTTCTCTAGAAATTCTCAACAATTGTTTGTGTAGCCCAACAGATCAAGACAACTATCTTGGCTTACATTATCGTTTTACTTCTGATTTTGATCGTGACATTCTTCCTAAAGAGTTGGCAGATAAAATGTCTGTCGTTTTCGATAAACCAAACGAAGTTGCGGTAGTTCCAACTGCACCATCGAATCATACTGTTAGTCTTTTTTCTGGGCAAAGGCCCTTAGTAACAAGGACATCTGCAATTGCACAACAAGGAACAGCATCCGAAACCATCGTTAATAAAGATAAAGGAGTTAGATTATTTCTCGTGCCGACACAAATTTTACATATTCTTTGGAAATGTGCACAACAAAATAATGCAATTATGGTAGTTTAAACATTTATGGAATTAAATTCTTAAATTAAAGGTGTTAACATCTTTGTTACATAAACAAAGCCCAGCAACGGAGGCTGATTTGATTCGTGAACTAGCCTGTAGAGCACTAAATGGTATTGCTCGTTTTGAACCTATTCGTCAGATTCTTTCTAAATTGCCAATTATTGCTGCAAACGAATTGAATGGTTAAATTTTTGAATTTATTTTTATTATTAAAAGTATTTTTAGCTTTAATGCAAACACCAATTTTATTGGAAAAACGTATAGAGCACAATCGATTTTGTGAACAGGCTCGTCATCTAATTGAATGTGTTAGCCAAACCAAATTACAAGATTTTACAACAATGACTATGGAAATGACTCAAGTTTGTTATTAACATCTAACTTGATTAAAACAAAAACATTTTTAAGGAAAATCTTTGGCGTTCAGCTGTTGTTGCCCAAACTCAAATCAAATTTAATGAAAAAGAACTTTTACAACTCATCTATCAACATCTAACAGATATTGGCTTTAAAAAGACAGCCAGACAATTACAAACTGAGGCCGAATTACCTAATTTTCCAGCAAGTCGAATTCCTTCTACACCTGCTTCTTTGCCTGGATTTGTAATAATTTCTTAAAATAATTTTTTAATTGCTAAATATTTTTAGCCTCGTCAAAACCCATCTTCGTTTGCAAATGTTATTGCTCGGCGTATTTTGAAATTTGATGTTGGGAACAATCAGCAAATAACTAATAATGGTCATAATCAAGGTAAAATTTCAAATTTATTTTAATTTTTATATTTTCTTGTCTTGTAGAAACTCCTCTTCCTACATCATTATCTATTGCAACTTCAAACACAATAAATCGTTATCATCCAACATTAACAAATAATACAACTATAACCGGCAACCGAATTCCAATGAAAATTTCTATAAATACACCAAGCACTCCAACTGTTGGTAATTCATTACTTCCATTCTCAGCTGCTAGTTATTCTGATAGCCGAAATCCATTTGGACAATCAACTCCTGGGCCATCAGCCAGCAATTCTAGCATTTCTTTTTCTTTGAAAGTTCGGCCACATAAATCACTTGGTGATATTGTTCATTCATACTTTCGAAACGAACATGCAATGTGTCGAAATCCGGTGGCAAATTGTCCTCCCTTTTCTTTATTTTAGTAAGTTTTAATATTGATTTAAAATATATTTAAATTTTTCCAGTCCTCACCGTTGTCCAGAACCTAAATTATTATATTCTCCGCCATCTAATTTTGTCAACCGCCTTCGTTATCGCTCTAATCCGCCTTATAGATGCACAATGGAAGCATTAAGGAGAGAAGATCGCCGCCTTGTTTTCAGCAAATTTAGGTTTAATTTAAATAATTTCATACAATTTTTATTAATTTTAAGGCAATCAAAAACTTTTATTGAAGAAAATGAAACTTTTACATGCTGTCAACTTTCGGTGAATTTATTAGAAGGAAAATAAAATTAATTTCAAAATTAATAATTAATTTCATTTTTTTTCCTTTGTTTTAGCATAATGATGAGCATGTTTTTCTTGGAACATATGCGGGTGAAATGTTTGTTTTTAATTTAAGAACAGGTGTTGTGGATTCAAGCTATACTTGGTATATAAAAAAATTGATAATTAATATTTCTTTATTTATTTTAGTCATCATTCCTCTATAACTTCTATACGTCCTACAAAGGTTTTATAAATATTTTATAATAATATTTATACTTTTAAAGAATCGTTTAATGCTTACATCATCTGCTTTTGTTAAACCATTTTCTATTCTTTGGCGCCTTGAATCTAATGGTATTTCGATGAGTGAGCGTTTGACAGAATTTAAAGAGGACCAATTTGTTGAATTTGGAAATCTTTCAACAAATCAAGTTGTTGGGACACAGGTAAGAGATTTTTTAGTTTAATTTTTAAATCAATTAAATTGAGAAATATTTTCTTTTTAATTTATCCTTTAAAGGGTCCAAAAGCAATTGTATATGACACAGAAACATCTTCTCCGGTTGTAGTTCTTTTTGATGAACGTCTTGCAAATCATTATACTCGTAATCATTCTTATTTTGACCCAATGGATGAATTAATATTAAATGATGGAATCCTTTTTGATCCAAGAAGTGGTCCTCATGGTAGAGTTGTGCATAAATTTGACAAAATGAATTTGGATAATAGTGGTATTTTCCATCCACGTGGCACTGAAGTAATTATTAATAGAGAAGTTGTAAGTTGATTTTTTAAAATTGTATTCCAATTTTAATTTTTAATTTAGTGGGATCTTCGTACACGGCGATTAATGCACACTGTTCCAGCATTAAATCAATGTCAATTAGCCTTCAATCCTACTGGCTCTATTATGTTTGGAATTGTTCATCAAGATGCTGCATCGGAAATTGATGATCGATTTTTCCATATTTTTGGCAATTTCTTTAGAACTTTTGACTCTACAAATTATGAGGTGAAAGGATTTACTTAATTATTCTTTTTATTTAAATTTATTTTCTAAGGTAATATCAACACATGATACTCGAAAACCTCTTCTTGATTTGTGTACTAGCCATTCTGATAATTTTGTTGGTGTTGTGGAAATTAGTCGAAATTCAGATGAGGATACAAATCTTTTCAAACTTTACGAAATTGGACGTCGTCGTGAAGTAGATGAAGAAGAGGATGATGATCAAGATGAAGCAAATCCTGATGAGGATGAAGATGACGATATTTATTCCTCAAGCACTCCTGATACAGTTAGTTCAACTGGGACAGTACGAGATGATGATGGTGAAAGGAATTCAGACAGTGGAGGCGATTTGGTAGTAATACTTTAGAAAAATTGATAATAAATAATAATTTCTATTAATTTTTGTTGTTAAATTGTGTAATATATAAATATCATTACGTCCATTTTACTATAATTATTTCTTTTCGTAAGAAAATATTTAAAATGGAAAAACTTTTTTAGAAACTTCCCCGAGGATTTTTTTTAAATCTTCACTGGGCAAAACTAAATTATTAAAATTAGAGCTTTCCCCTAGACAAATAAAAAAATAATATTAAAATAATTTTTAAAAAATCACATTTTTTATAGTCAACACAAAGCATGGATGCAGAAGAATTATTTGCTGCTGATGGAGATGGATCGATGAGTGAACAAGATGAGGAAGATAACGATGATCATCAAATTGCTCTTGGCGAATTAGCGGGTGCTGAAATAGATTTTGATGAAGATGATGATTCTTCTTATTCTGATGAGGATTTCGCAACTGATTCAAATGATGATTACTCACCATAAATTATTTTTTTTTTTTTTTTTGTTCTTTCTGTGTATTTGCTCGAGAATATTTAATTTGCTCTATCTTTGCTTTTTTTAAACAAATTCTGTGTGATATTTGAAATATTTAAATTTTGTTTGGATTTTATTTCCAAAAGTTTATTTTTGTAAATTTTTTTTTTAATTATTGAAATTAATTAATTTTTGATGGAAATTACTCTAAATAGATCTTCAATCAAGTTGCTATGTCTATCTTTATTTATTTCTTTAATTGCTATTTCTTTTATATTTTTCTCTCCATTTGAAAATAAGAATACTTTTCCAGCAAATTCTGGTGAAGTTTGGTATTTATTTATTGCTCATCCAGATGATGAAACGTAAAAACAAATATTTCTAATATTCTCAAATTGGAAATTCTGGTTTATATTTAGAATGTTCTTTTCTCCGACGCTTTTCACACTTAAATCTGTGGGTGTTGTTTTACATATTTTCTGTGTTACTTCTGGTGGTTCTGATGGAAATGGTTGAAGGAAGATTTTATAAACCAAAAATTTAAGTTTTTAGGTTTAATCAGAATTAAAGAAGTGAGAAAATCTGCTAATGCTTATGGCATTCCAAATGAACGTGTTCATATTTTGGATCCAAATGAGAAGATTTTTGTTGATGGTTTTGTTGAATGGAATATTACTAGTCTTGCTAACGTATTATTGGAGAGAATAAAAGAACCACCTAAAGGAATAATTACTTTTGATGAATGGGGTGTTAGTGGTCATCCAAACCATATTAATTGCTTCAAAACAATTAAACTTATAAATAAACAATTAAAAAATATTAAAATTTTTGCTTTGCAAAGTGTCCCTTTGTGGAGAAAATATTTAGGCATTTTTGATGTTTATTTAACAGAATTATTGGAAGGAGATAAACAAATTGTTTATATAACTTGGTCTGGTCCAACAAGGCAAAAAATATTTAAAATAAAATTAATTTTCTTTAATTTTCAGTGCTTACAAAATAATGATTGATAATTATAAATCTCAAATGCGTTGGTTTAGATATTTATATTTAATTTTTTCTCGTTATTTGTATATTAATACATTTGTTTTAATTAATTAAAATTTATTTAAAATATAAATCAGAAAAGGGTCTCACAAGTCAGAACAAAAAAACCTGTCAAAAAAACCCCAAAATAATATTTCCGAGTGAGATTCGAATTTAAAAGTAGAACTCAAAAAGGATATTTTGAAACGGTTAAAAAGATTTAATTAAGACAAATAAAGAAAACAATTTTTAAACCTCGATCTCTACTTTTAAAAATATTTTAAAATGGCAAGTCTACATAATTAAAACAAAAAGCTATAATATTGGGATATAATAAAAAATATTTAATTATCTAAATAATAATTTTAGACTAGACAAAAAAATAAATTTATTTTTTATGAGATTTCTAATAATTTTTCTTTTTATTTTCTTTTAAAAATATTTTGGCCTTGCCTCTTGCATTTCTCTTGTAATAAAAGAATGCCCATCTGATCGAAGTGGAGATTTAATAAATGGAGAAATAAAAATAAAAGGCCATTTTTCACCAAGCGTTTCATTTAAATTTTTCCAAATTCCAAGATTATAAATATTAATATTTTGAAGATATTCTACACGTGTTTGTCCAAATAAAAGACAAAATAATTGTGCAATAATTAAATAAATATTAAAAGTTAAAGTTGTAACAGAGAATGCAAATGTTGCTATTAAAATAAATTGATAAAAAGAAATAGCACCAATTAAAAGAGCCAAATGAGGAAAAATAACTTTCCAAATATTAAATAAATTATTAAATATTGGAATTAACATAAATATATTCCAACTAAAAAAAATTGTTTAAATTTTATAATATTAAAAAAATCTAACATAACACAAGTAATAGTAATTGGTAAAAGATTAAAAATAGCAGCAACAAAATAACGCTGATTGAAATGACCAACACAACACCCAACAAATGAACAATGATGGTCTCGACTAAAAATTTATTTTTTTTAAATAAAATAAAAATATTTTCATTACCGTAAAATACAAATGTTACAAACTAAAAAATTAGAAAAATAAATTTTAATTTAAATTATTTAAAAAAAACCTGGACAATGAAAAGAACGTGGTGGAGCATTAAAATTACATTCATAACAAAAACGATAACCAGCCTTTTGCACTATCGGTAATAAAGAAGCATTTGGAGAATTAGGTCCAACTTTAACTACTTTCCAAGCATTTAAATAAACATTTAAACCAAAAAATAAAAGAGGAATAATTCGATAATACCATTCCTAAATTATTAAAATTATTTAAAAATAAAAAAAACTAACCGAAGAAAAAATTTCAAACCAATTGGTAAGAGTAACTAAAGCAGTATAAATAAAGCCAAGAGGCAAAAGAACACAAAAAATAAAAGAACAAATCTGAATAAGAAAACATTAAAGCAACCAAAATATCATAATTCAAGAATTTATCTAAAAACGGTGCTAGAGCTATCAATTATATCAACTCTCTATATAATCCCCAAAGTTTATAAAAAATACAAAACAAATTTAATAATTATAACTTACAATATCTTGTGTTGCGAAACGCCCCGCAAATAAAGCCCTCATTGTTTCAATAAAAGAATCAGTCTTTGAATTACAAAAACAACTTTTATCCATAAATATTAAATAAAATAACTAATTAAATTAAAAGGCAAATAATTTTAAATAAAAAATAAATTGATTAAAAAACAATTAAATAAACAAAATAATTCTAAAATATTTTTTTACAAAAAAAAAAGAATGACAAAAAATAAGGAAATAAAAGAATAAAATTAAAAAAAAATATTTGTAATAAAAAAAGAATTTTCTTCAACAATATTTTTACATCTGTCAAGCATAAAATTTCCTTAAATCGCGTAATGCCAAAATAACATCATAAGGTCTTACGGCACTAAAAGAATATTTAAAATATTTTTTAAATAAAATAAAAAGTAAACCTTAGCACACGTGTTTTAAAATGTAAAAGTTGCTCAGGTGTAGCACTATTACCTCCATCATGGGGAATTTGTGAACAAGTAAAATTTAACCATTCTTCTGCCTTCTATAAAATTATTTAAAAAAATATTTTTTTAGGTTATCATTCACTGATCCATTCAGATAATTTTTAAAATAATTTTTAGTTACTAAATTAAAAATACCTGTTTATCTAATTGTATTAATGCAAACATTATTTCAGCCATTTCTTTACCTAATAAATTCGACAAATGAAAAAGTGCAGCAGAAACAGCAGATAACATAATTTGTGGACATAAAGATAATAATAATTGTTTGACACGTTGAACATCTGTCACTTGGATAGATGATTCCTTAATATAATATTTAATTTTAAAAATTCTAATTATTTCTTAAAATTTTTTTACTTTTCTTTTTCCAGCAGCAACATCAATAACTTCCATTATAAATTTACTTAATGATCGATTTGCATCTATCTGGCCAACATTAAGCCCATTTATAGCACTTTGGAGAAGATGAGCAGCTATTTGGTGTGAAAAAACGGCAGAAGGGGAACGCTTAATTTTAAAAATAAAATATCTAAAATAAAATTATTTTAAAAACCTGAACAAAACGAACTGCCAAACGATAAAGATCTTTAAAAAAATAAATGAAAATATTAGAAAAATTTTAATTATACCATCTACTGTATCTGGATTCATCTCAAAACCATTAGGAACAGAAGAAAGTAATAAAAGAGAACGATTAGCCAAATTCTGAAAAAATTTTAAATATTTTTAATTAAATAAAATAAAAACAAAAAAAATTACTTCAAGCATTGAAAGCATTCCCGGCTGAACATATTCCAAGTTACCATATTCATCCACAAGTATACTAGCTAAATAAAGAAGGCACGAATGTGGGAAACGCCCATAAACAAGAATTATCTGTAAAAAATATTTTTTCAAGAAAAATAATTTTATAAAAAAAATAATCTCACCTGATTAGCTAAAGGTTCAATAAATACAATCGATTGTTGGCCCATTGAACGAATTAGGAAGCGAATAGTTCTACAACAATGCTCAATAACACCTAAAAATTAGTAAATTTAGATATTTATGAGTTTATATGAAAGGGTGCAGAGCCCTGTTATCGAAGAAGTCTCTTTCGATTTAATGAATGCAATACCCGAAACGCAAAAATTACTAACGTTGTTTTTCCTGTTGCTGTTGTAATGTAACAAGTGTACACTGCACTACTCTTGTACAAAGTGGCAACCAAGGACATTCTTTATTTTGTTGATTATTTTTTGTTTCATTATTTTTAAATTCTAATTGGGTTTGCCAAGGTTTAAGAATTCTCCAAACAGAAGAAAGTCTATCTAACCATAAAATTGGATCAGTAGACAATGTACCTAAATTAAGCTCGAAAATTATTTTCAAAATTGACGTTTTGTCGTGCTAATGGGGTGTGACATTTTGTCGTCTTATTTAAACGGTTCATCCCATCTTCAAAAAATTTTTCTTCAATATTTTTTTAATATTTTTCTACCAATTTTAGTTTAGATTCTTCCTGCTTGGAATTATTTAAAAATTGTAACATGACAGACAAGCCAAAAAGAAGATCAGAAATATGGGCATATTTTGAAATAGTAGATGAAGAAAATGGAATGGTTAAATGCAAAAAATGCAATAAAAAAATAAAATACGTCTCATCAACTAAGCCACTGCGCCATTATACTGGGCATATGCATCGACATTTAAAATCTCATGAAATAATTCTACACATACCACACGCTAAAACCTTGTCCAAGTGTTTGTTTTGTCCAGCTTCTGTTAGTAGAGAAAGATCAAGCCATTTAAAAAGGTTTTTTTAATTTTTTCTATTATGATTTTTATTTCAGTTCCAAATGCGGGTATAAGCAATTTTATGCAGCTAATTCTTGGTCTGTGTCGTTTAATAAAATTATTGAACAAAAAGGCGATGTGCAAATAAAAGAACTATTAGATTTTTTGGAAGAAGAAGAAGGTTCTTATATGGTATTTTTTCCTTTGATTTTTATTTTTTTTTGTTTTTAAGGTTTATGTTGCTAGAAAACAGGAAGAAATAACTGGTTGGAGATATGTTGGAATGACGGGACAATACGACAACACTGATATTCGATTTAGAGTACATTATCAACAAGGTACTTTTGATGAATATGAATCAATTGAAGTTGGGATTATATTTGATAAATTGTCAAAGAAAAAAGCGGAGATACTGGAAGCACTACTCATTATTAGTGCTAAAAAAGGGAAGTTGATCAATAACAAATGCGAGCTCAAAAATCTGCAACAGTTAGACAATAAAGAAGTTTTCCATGAACGGGTATATTATTTAGTAAATACATATATTTTAAATGTTACCCACATTTAGGTCGCCCGTTTTCATGAAATGTCACTCCACTTACTAAAAAATAGATGGAGTTCAATCAAATGGACAAAATACGAAACAAACAGAGATAAACCAACAACTTCATCTACACCTAAACGAACGACAAAAGCAGAATTATTAATTAAATTAGAAAAATCAGAGAGGAAAAGAAGATTTGATAAAACAAGAGCATTCGTGTATAGAGAAGAAAGGAATAACGAAAGAAAAAAGAGGAAGATGGAAATGAAAAGGAAAGAAGAAAATGGAGAACAAATATTAAATAGTTCTTTGTCGTCCCGTTCAACTGGCCCTTTTATTTCTTCTCCAGACACATCATTTTATTCTGAGGGTTATATAAGTGAAAACGAAACTATTTCAGAAGACGAAACAGATGAAGGTTTTTGACTATTTTTCTAATATTTCTTTTGTTTTATTTTTTAGAGATAAGATAATTAATTTTAATATAATAAATATTTTTAATTTATGTTTTTGCCCATGTTTGATTCATGTTTTTACTCCCTCTAATTTTTACTCCCTCTAACAATATCAACCTAAATACCAACCTAAAAACAATACCGAATAAACAATACCTGTCGATTTAATTTGCCAAGCATCGCTAATATTTTCTTTGTTTGTAGTAGAATTTGGTGATAATGGAAGAATAGAAGGTTGTGGATCAGGTGGAATAGAAGTTAAAGAATTTATCTTGAAAAATAGATTAAAATTAAAAAACAAATATAAAACCTTTTCAAGATTATCAATAGATTTGGCAGAAAGAAGTTCAAGAAAAGAACAAAGTTGTGGTGAAGGCAAATCATTAATTAAATAAGTTGAAGCTTTAAGCAAATGTTGAGCAGCTTTTTCCATTTCTTGAGCTTTTGCTTGAGACTTTTCAATGCTTAAAATTAATCCAGAAAGAATATTTAAATATCTTTCGTGTAAAGATCTTTTTTGAATCTAAAATTAAAAAATATATCTTTTAAAAAATCTAAAATTAAAAAGTACCTCTCCCCATCCACGTTCTACTAAAAATTCCAAACTCTCTGCAACTGTTAAAGCCATACAACCATCAGGAAATCCAAAAAGTGTACAAAACCATTCAAAAGTTCTGACTATAAAATAAAAAGAATATAATTAAATAATTAAATTAACCCATATAATCAGAATCTCCTTGTGTTGGTGCTAAAAATAAAGATTTAAAATAATTTTTTGTAAATATTTAACGACCTGAAATTGTTTGTGCTATTAACCAATCCTGAAGATTACCCAATAATTGTGCACTAGTCTTGAGTAATTGTTTGTGAGTACCAGCCAAAGGTAATTTAAGAATTGAATCCAAAAGTGTTGGAATAACCAAATTTTCACTTCTATTTTAAAATTTAAAAGTAATTTTAAAAAAAATTAAAAAGACGAACTCCACAATATTATTTATGAAAGAACTGATAATAAATAAAATAGCTTCCATTTGATCCCAACTAGTTGAAGTATTTAAATGTTCCATTAAAAGTCGTAGTAAATCCACTGATCCAATAATAAATGTCTTATTAAAAGAAATTTTCTTAAAAATAATTTAAAATAAAAACTAACAACATCTCGAACACTTTCTTGCGCTTTATGTCTAAAATCGGCCAATTCAGATCGTTCGCTTAACATTTCCTGCGAATCAGAATCAATTCTACAATGACGACAAAGTGACAAAATATGTCTAGAAATTTAATATTAAACATTTTAAACAATATTTAATTAACAAACTTTTCAACAAAAGGTTTAAAAGCTTCTCTAAGTTCATCAAAATCAGGTTCATCACATTGGTAGAGATATTCTGATAGACGATACCAAACATTAAAACTCATTTCAACGAGCTATAAAAAACAATTAAAATATCAAAAAAAAGTATTCTTACATTATATTCATGATAATCATTAACCATTTGAAGCATTTCTAGTGCACGTAGATCACCAAATCCATCACCTGGATGTCTGGCAATTTCTGTAAGAAACGCCTCACAATGTTCAGCATAAAGACGAGTATAATTAATAAGCCTGAAAATAAACAAGGATATTATAAAGTTTTGCTTCTGCTATGAAATTAGAAACGAAACAACCCCTTCATTTAGAATAATAAATAATTAATATAAAACTATCCAACCATTTAACTCTGATTACACGGTAAGGTAAAAGCACCACAAAAAGTCAAAACTCGAACAAACCATAAATTTTAATTTACTTACTTATCACAATCCTCATCTCGAACAGCAGACCGAAAAGCATCGGCTGTATGTAAAACTCCTTGTTTTAAAATTTGTGCAAGTTCAAGTTGTTGAGGCGGAATATTTCCATCATCTATTAATTGAAAAGCATTAACTAAACATTCAGTAGCAGCATCATGTAAATCAGAAGAAATGCCTTCTTGTGTTAGACAACCAATAACGGAATGAAGTAATGGAGAATGGGCTAACTAAAAAAATAAAAATAAATGGATGTAAAAAGTAAATAAAAATACAATTTCAGTTGGGCATTGTTTATTTAGTAGCCAAGAAGCAAGGCAATTCACACATTTTGTAAGATTAGCAGAGGAGGAAGGAGAAGAAGCATCAGATGATGAACAAAGTTGGGACTAAAAAAATAAACTTATAATAAAATTTAAATAAAAAACTGACCAAAATATTAAGCACTTGAACAGTTTCTGAGGCCATTTCTAATTCAATTTCTTGCCTTCGATTCTCCCCAATTTTTATTTTTCTATTATATAACTCTTCAGGCAAAATTCTGAAGAAATTTAGAAAAATCTGTTGATTTTGATTATTTCCTTGAACTCCAAATAAAGCAATCAATTGTGGGATAAAACCTCGCCATTCGATGACCTTTTAAGTTATTAGATTTAAACGATATTAAACATTTCCGCAAAAACCCCTACTTGAATGTATAAATCTGATAACGCCGCACAAAGCTGAATTAGAATAGAAGAAACATTCCGACCAAGTTTAGACTCGATATTGCTTCAAAAACATATATGAAAATAAAGAAAGGAAAAATTTAAAACCTCAATAATGCCAAAAGTGAATCTCTTAAAGCAACATAAGAATCAGAAGGCAATTCATGCATTTGGTAAAGTAATTTATTTCTTAATGTTTGTGCTGCAAAAAAACAAGCATCAAAAGAGCGAGCTTCATTTAATATTCTGTCAGCAATTGTCCAAGCCTCGATCTAACAATTAGAATTTGGAAATATTAAAATATAAATAAAATTTAAAAAATACCGATTTTTGAAATTGTTCCAACCATTTTATTGCTGCTCCATTGCGCGATGGATCAGCAGCATTTAGAGCGTTCACTGCTTCGTATACAGAATCCAAACTAATATTATCCATAAATATTTTTAGTCTGTAAAATGATTACAAGATCTTTAAGAAACGATTGTTTTAAAAATCAATAGATATATTCGTAATTAAACGATTTTAACTGGAAAAAAGTTTTTAAAAAAGTCAAATTCGTTTTACAAAAAATTTTGATCTAAACAATCAAAATAAAAATAAGTCAGCGCGGGCTTCAAACAATGCACGCATACAACCAAGCTTTGAATGAAATCCCCCAGCAATTGATTGGATAGATGGTTCCCGAATATGTTTAATAAAGTTATTTTCAATAAGTTCATATTCGCTAGGCATTGGTGGTCCATTCAGTGAAATAACAGGTGTAGAATGAAAATATGGCTTTCCAGCATGACGAACAACACCATAGACTGCACGTTCACTTGCCCTTTGTTTTTCTTCTGGAATTTATAGTTTTATTGTCAGAATATTTAGAGGCTTTCAAAGGCCAATTGAATAATCTAATAATTCAAATAAAAAATAACCTTGTTTGATACGCTTTATACGTTCTGCTTTTTCTTTTTCTGCCATTTCATGTTCTATTTGCTTTTTCCTTTGTCGATCCAATACAACTTCAGCAGGCAAATCACTCGACCGTAGCTCATCAATTACATCCCTTGGGTTGAATAACGATTTTTCTTGATTCTTAAATCAAATCATTTTTAAACAAAAATAAATAAAGGATAAAATTACCAAATCAGTCTTGTGCTCGCCTTCAAGTTTTCTTTTTCTCATCTCTTCTTCATCAAGCATTCGCTTAATCCATAAGTCATCCTTAGATGGTCGCCTCTTATTTCTTTCAATTAATTCTGCATTTTCTTCTCTAAATGCTTTAACATCTGCTTCTACTTCCTCAGTGTTAATATCATTGGCTAATCTATAAAATAGTTTTTCAACTAATTTTATAGTATCCCGAATATTCTTATAAATACATATTTATATATTAAATCTAAAATAAGAAACAAACACTAGTTTAATATTCACTTGAAAATTATATCTTCCACTCTCTCCAAATAATCATTATAGTCGCGGAGATTTTCGAAGTCGTCTTCTTGTAAATTGAATGTCTAAAAACCATCCAAAACTTCAAAAATTAAAAAAATAACCTTAAGAGTTCTCTTTCTAATAAAGTTTTCACGTTCTACTCGGAGATCATCAAATTCTTGAATCCAAAAGCCAGATTTTTTCAAAGTTCGCCCACAATCTTTGTATGGACATTGACCAACATTTCTTGCAAATAAATTCTCCATACAATTTTGACATATTTGATGACAACATTCATTGAGCATCATAACTAGAGAGCGATTTTGAAATTCGCTTGTTTTGCATTTTGGACATTGTCGAGGAGCAGAAGTCGTATCTTCAGTCATCTCTAGATTGCTTTATAAAAAGAACAAAACATTATTTTTAAATATAAGGTAGATATTATATGTAAATAGTAAAATCATGGAGAAAATCAAAAATAAAAATTTATTTTTTTATCACAATATAATTTAGTATCATAAAAATATTATTTGTATATAAGTTAATAAAATTGGAATCTAAAAGTATTTTAAGTGACAAGTTAGGGCGGTTTTGAAATTCGCTTGTATTCATTGTAATTAATAAAAGTAAAATGATATGGACGAAGAGTAAAAATTGAGAGCGGATTCTTGAATAAAATTAATTCAAACCAATTAAAAATTGGCCTGAAATTTATGCAAAATTGAATTTAAAAAATCCGCTTTTTATATATAAGTAGAATTCTAAACATCATATTTAAATAAAATGATTAAATTTTAACTATTTTTTCGTTCGAATCTTTCTTACCGACGTCTTTTTACATTTATTTTCAAAGGGCCATTAATTTCCTTTAATTGTTTTACAACATTTAATGGACTCTCATCATTGCGAATTTCTACACCTTGCACTCGAATAATTTGATCTCCAACATGAAGAGTACCATCTTGTGCGGCCAACGAATTATCAGGTCCAATACTGCGAATGTATACTCCATCGTATCCCATGCGCTTTGCCAAACTCAATCCTATTAAAATTTTAATAATTTTTTCAGAAAATTTTCAATATTTAATTTAAAAAATATCCAAAAAATTAATTTATAAATACCTATCGGAGCACTCTCGCTCTTGTTAAGTATTACAACAATATCCTCTTCATCCTCTGCAAACTTATCGTTAAACTCTTTTTGATGTATTGCTTTTGAAGAATGAGAAATTGTTTTGTCGTTTGTGGGTGTTTCAAATGTCGTAAGGTCATTTGTCCAATCCAAATTTATTAAGTGTTTATTATTGTTATTGACCTCGTTATTCGTGTTTTGTCTAGCAAAACGTTGTAGTGCAACATCAAATGGGGAAGAATTTATAGAAGTTGACTGAATAGTATTTGCTCTTTGATATTTATTTCCTTCAAATATTGTTTTTAAAATATTTAAAAATTAATTTTAACCTAAATGTTTAGATAATTCATTATTTTGTTCATTATTTATTTGATTTTGCTTCTCTTTTATTGAAATATTATTGCTTTCCTCCTTTTCTTCATCATTATTATCTTCAATTTCTATTCCATACATTGCTGTCACAGATGGCATTTTTTGAATAATATATTCACCTCTTGATGATTCACCATCATCTAAAGAACGTCGAGTAATTGTTGAAGAACCATCAGTGCTAATATTTTCCTCCTCATCAGATTCCAACATTCTGAAAATAAAACTTTTGAAAAGGGAAATATGGAAAACAAATACTTTGTTTCCATAAATCCAACACTTGTTTTATGTCTTCTATATCGATTAGGTTTAAATGCATTGAGTCGAGTTGAGTCATTTTTTGTAGAAAGAGTTAAAATATCATCAGTTTTGAGTGTTGGTAGTGTCATACCACTAATTGCTCCAAAATCAGAAACTGCACGTTGCCTATGCGAGACAGTTGGTTTTGCATTGTTATTATTGATGTTATTTGTTTCTCTAAAAAAAGGGATAGATTGATATTTTTATACAAATACTAAAGCCAATAGTTAATGTATACTTTGGCTTTAAAAAATCTTTTTTATAATTAAATTATCAATATACGTTTTCTGATTAGTTGAAACACTTGTCGCGTTTTCGTTATTTTTTGAAGAATCGCTATTTTTGTTTTCGGGGGGAGCGGAAGTACGTCGTCGCGCAGAAATTATTTGCGATTCATCATCCTTCACATTTTTAACAGAATGTGTATTTGTGGGTTTTCGACCAACTGAAAATAAAATTTTAAATATTTATTTGAGTAAATATAATTTACAATTTAGTTCATTTATTACACTTTGCAAAGGCTCCTTTGAAAGAACTACAGAGATGGATGGAAAACGCAAAACTTCTAATCGGATTTTTCCGCCACAATTTTGAACAATATCTACTGCATCATGTCGAGTTCTATCAAGTAAAGATATTCCTGTTTAAATTTTTAATGAAGAATTTTCAATGACTAATCAGCATCATTTTTTTTACCATTGATGCTCAAAAGGCAATCTCCAATAAGTAAACCCTTTTTGTGCCCATCACCTTCAGCAGCAACAGATTTAACATAAACGCCCTTTACTCCATTAACTGCACCATCAACAAGTGTTAACCCCAAACCAAATTCTGGATGCCTCTCAAGAACCATAAATATTCTTTGTGCATCTTGACCATAAATTGACTATAAATTTTTGGTGGAAGATTATCAAAAAATTAAAAAATTAAGTTACTTCATCATCAGCATCATTGTATTTCTTATGTAGGTCTTCTCTATCTACAAGATCAGTTTGTCTCCCAGCGCTGACAGCAGAGATTCCCATTTGTGGTTGCGATCCATTTCGACGATGGGTAGGCCTAGAATCCAATCCATCGACATTTTGATGATTTTGTTGGGAAATAACTTCAACGGAGCCATCAATTGCAACATCACGATGCCTTTGAACAGCCCGGACACGGTCTAATGTTCCTTGCCATTGACGCATTTTAAGCATAAAACTTTAATTTTTAAAATAATCTTACAATATCTTTAATTTAAAAATACCCATGTTGTGAGGCAGCAAAACGAACCAAATATCCTGATTTTGAATGATGATCAACATAAAATATCTAAAAGTAAAATAAGAAATTTGAAATAAATTTGTATATTACATTATCTATAGCAATTCCATTTTCAATTATTCCGAGCAAAAAACGTTTTTTATCAAATTGTAATGTTCGAATATTGCTCCATTGGTGCAAGGAAGTGAATAATCGTTGGGCACCATTTCTTTCTTCACGGCAAATACCAATACCAGAAGGCTAAATTTTAAGAAAAATATTTAGGTAAATATTTTATTTATTGTTAGAAAATAACCATTATAGCAATTAAACGAAGATCGGGAAGAAATTGCTGTTGTTGATGATGTCCTTTTGGTTTGATTTTGTGAACTCTGTAGAAATGTGATCCATAATAGTTCTATGATTAAAAATTAATTTAAAAAATATGTTTAATCACCTCCTCAAGGCAGAGAGCAATAAAACGCTCTTTAGCCTCTAATCGGCATAATTGCTTCGCGAACTGTCCGTGTAAGGAAATAATTTCTCTCTGAACAGAAAGAATTTCTCCAGCCTTTAAATCGTAAAATTTTCCAGGCAAATAATTCTCCAAATTGAAATAATCGCCTTGCAAATTATTTGAAGACAACTCTTCTTCATTTCCTGCATATTCAACACAAAGGGCTAATGCCTTTAAAAATTAATTAAATAAAAAAATTAAATAAAAAACAAACAGCCATTTCAAATGCTTTCTCTCTAGGTTGAAAACGTAAAGTTCCACATAACATATCTTGTCTTAATTGTAAATAAAGCTGATGTGCTGTTGTTGATGTTTTAATAAATTCTCTTTTCTTTGGATAAAATCGAAAACGAAAATTTAAAATAAATTGTTCGTTATTAGAAAGAGAATGGCCTAAAAGAATTTTTTATAATAAATATAAAATTAAAAAAACCTCTTCCAATGCTACTTTTCCATCCTGGAGGTGCCCATTTTTCTAAATGTTGTTTTTCTTCAAGAAAAATAGATTCAACATTACAACTTAAAAGAGATAATCCAAAAAATAAATGCTCGCTTATATCTAAATGCTCTGCAACTGTGTGAAAAACGGCGCCAACTAATTGATCAGAAGTGCAATTAACTTCAACAGTATGTCCATCAAGAAGACGTACAAAAACGACAACAGGTTCTTGTCTATATAGAGCAGCGACAATTCTTTTCTAAACTTTAAAATTTGGTTAATTTAAAATTGGTGATTATATTTATGAATTAATAAATTTTTATTCAGATAAAAAAAATAACCAAAAGAAATAAAAATACAAACCTTTCTCATACTCTGTGCTCTTAATCGAATACTTTGTTGATTTCTATTACTCAAAAATTCAGGTACAGTTGGCAACATTAATGAAGCGGTAGAGACTGTTGCACCCCTTCCAGCTCTTCTTGCATGATTGGTAGCATTACGTCGACTACAACGTTCAGGTTGAAGAGAATTTTGCCTTCTGAATGTGCCACCACCATTAACTGATTGTAAAGGAGTTTGGGAATTTTGTTGTGTATACTAAAAATTTTTAATTTAAAAATAAAATAATTAAAATTTACCTCTTTTTGTTGAGAAGAAATTGCAGAAATTAACGAATTTCCTTCAATTCCATTAATTTTATCTTCAATTTTAATTGCTGAATCATTCTCTTCTTTTATTGAAATTGAGGGCAAAATTTTTGAATTTATTCGCTCATTAGTTATTTTTCCTTTTTCTTCATCTTCCTCATAAAAAGGATTTTGGTCTTTCGCATTAAATGGATTTGTTGGTGAAAGAGCTCGTGGTGTTGACGAATCATCATCTTTTTCTTCTTGGTCGGTGATTTTCAAAGAATCAAAATTTTGAGTTGAAATCTAAAAAACAAGATTTTATAATAAAAATTTAAATAGTTCGAAAAAACTAACTCCAAATCCGTCAACGTCAAAGTTGTTTATATCTAATTGATCAGGATGATCCGTAAACTTGAAGTCTGAGGAGTCGTTCACCTTATCGTTATCGAACATTTCTTTAAAATAAAAATATATTTTTAGTTTTTATTGTTCATACCTTTTTGGAAATCTGGCGCCCCTGGACCTGGAACAATACTCAAATGAGATGAACGTCTAGAAGAGAAACGAATATCGTCACAAAATTCATCAGAAATCTAAAAACGAAATTTAGAGTATAAATACTCAGAAAAATATTTTTAAGAGAAATTAGAAATATTTAAAAACTAGTATTTAAAAACTAGTATTTAAAAATACCAATTCATCCAAATCTCCCAAAACTTCTCTATAAAGTCCACGAATAAATTGATGCATTTTTCCTATATCAGCAACATCAAGACGATTTCGGATCATTTGTCTGACTTTTTGAAGAGAAGGACGAGATTGAGGGTGGCTAAGAGTCATGAGATTTAGTAAAGAAAGAAGTGCTATATCCGAGTTTTCATTGGGTAAACACTAAAATTTAAAGAAAAATAAAAGGAATTTAAGTATAAGTAAAATTAAATAATGACCTACCAAAATGCAACAATTTCCCAAACACCAAACCATAAGAGATTCACTATTAAAAGGCAAAGTTCCATTAAATTCTGGTGGAATATATTCTGAAGGCACTTCTTTGAAGGGAATTAATTGAATCTATAAAAAATAAATATTAGGTAAAAATTATAAATTTCTATTCAAACTTTAATTTGTCCATCGTTTGTAATAAGAATTTGATTAAGTGTGAAAATCCCATCTTTTTCTTCCAAAAGTCGAAGAGTAATTAAATGATCGGATGCAGTGAGCAATAAAATTAGAATTTCGAATTCAGTGAGTTTTGCGCCGCGAACCTCAAGAACTTCAGCAAGTGAAACACGCTGCTCATGAATTTCTAGCATAAGTTATAATCTTGGTTTATTTAGTGACTAATTCATAAAAGGAGAAAAAATTAGGTCAAGTCCTTAATAGGACATTACAGTCCTTATACTTTTTTTTCAATTCTATGCGAATAGACTCAAAGTTCTTAAAGGTAAATTAATAATGCCAACAATATATTAATGCCAAATAAATCAATATTTAAATTTTACAAAGCGATTATTCTTTAATTTCGAGAGGTCTTTCTGTGGTGGCACGACGTTTCGACAATAGACTTTTCGACAATGGACTTTTCGACAAGACTTTTCGACAATGGACTTTTCGACAATGGACTTTTCGACAATGAATTATTATTTTTTAAAAAGTTCTCCTTGTTTGTGTCCGGACACTTGAGTATCACAGGACAATTGAGTATTAATATTTTTTCCAACAATATTAGATAATCCTATTTCATCAATTAGGGGATTTAATGTAAGGAAAACATGAATATGATGTCGAGTTTATAATGTTCGACTATTTGGTTCGACATTTTTAAAATAGATTTTTCGAATAGATTAGATATTTTTAAAATAATAGAGCCGCACATGGGATTTTGGAAGATTGATGATATGAGTTTACTGTTAGTTCTCTGTTAGTTCTGCTGTTAATTTTTTGTACTAAAGTTTTTTGTTCGGACTAGATGGTGCTTTGTTTTAAACTAAATAGTTTGTTTTGGGTTTAGACCGAATAGTTTTTTAAGTTTTAGACAATAGGACACACCAAAAATTGCATTGCATTTTCAAAAATGCTTAACTGAATGAAAATATATTTTGCGTTTTAAAAAAAATAATAATTCGTTGTCGAAAAGTCCATTGTCGGAAAGTCCATTGTCGAAAAGTCTTGTCGAAAAGTCCATTGTCGAAAAGTCTATTGTCGAAAAGTCATGGAGCCCTTTCTGTAAGACTTTAATTTTTGTTTGTATTTTCAGTTTAGATTTGAATAGTTGCAAGTTTCTTCAATTTAAAATGGATGCCGGGTTCTATCGTGGAACTTCTACTGATCAGGACATTCGTTTTACAGACAAGGAGCGAAAATTGCTTAAGCAGATGCGTTTTGAACAAGTGCTTGATATAAAGGTTGGTTAAGGGTTACCTCCATATTGTTTGAATATACGGTTTCTGAAAATATAACTAGACTGGGACTCGCAAAACTCTTCTTATGTCCATTATTTCGATTCTTACTATTTTGACCAAGGGTTGGTTATGTTGAGTGCTTATTTTTAGGGACTTTTAAAAGGCTTGAATTTTTCACTCAATTTAATATTTTTAGTTGCTACCAGTCGCAATTAATGGCAATGTGAAAGAGCAGTTGCGAGACCTGTTCTAAATTATATTTTAAAAAACCTTATAATTGAATATTTTAGAGAAGGGATCCATTCCTTTGTTGTCAAAACGGAGGTCTTTCTTCTTCTCTTGTAGGTGGACATGCAGAAAGTCAACTTAAATGTTATCAAGCCATGGATTACTCTCAAATTGAATGAAATTCTTGGCATGGAAGATGATGTTGTCGTTGAATATGTCTTTACACAGCTTGAAGATCGTGATATAAATCCAAAGAAAATACAGATTAATTTGGCTGGATTTTTGAATGCTAAACGTGCACGTGAATTTATGGTAAGTTTATTAATTTGAATTATTTATAAGTTTAGTAGGTTAGAACTTTTTATAATTTTTATTTTTACAGGGTGAACTCTGGCAAATGTTTGTTGAAGCACAAAACAGTCCTGAAGGAATTCCGGCCTCCCTCGTTGAAAAGAAAGTGATGGAGTTGAAAATTGCCTCTGCAAGTAAACCAGCTGAACAAACTTATGCAAAAGCTACAGAAGTGGATTGGCAACACCGTTATAAATCTCTTACTGGTGGACGCTATGGAAAACTTGATCCGAGAAGTTATGAGGTTATTTTTTTTTTATTAAGATGAATTATATAATAAACTAGGTTGATTACAAAAGGGAAGGTTCTCCTAGACGTAGTCGTGAACGCTCTGGGGAACGAGAACCAGCTCGACGCCGAGATCCAGATGACGATCGACATGAACGTGCTGAACGCCGTTTGCGCTATGAAGAGCAACGATTTAAGGAGAGAAAAGTACATTTTAATTAAACATTTTAAATTTCGATTTTTTAAATTATATCTTTTCGGCGTCAATATTTTAGATTTTAAATTTTTCAACGAAATTTATCAAAAGGATCTTCTACGTGAAAAGCTTCGCAAGGAAGAACGCGAAGTTCGACGTCGTAAACCTTCACCTTCTTCGGAAGAAGGCTCTCCAGCACCAGCAACTAGGCGCTTTGTTGAAAGTGTTGAGAATTCGACGACTAAAAACAGTCAAGAGTAAGTTAATTTTTGATTATGTATTAGTTTGTAATATTAAATTCTCTAAACAAAATAAGAAAATATTTCTCGTTGTCAGACGAAGACGAGGTCGAAACGACGAAGAAAGTCATAAAAAGACTTCTAAAAGATCACGTAAACGACATTCGAGTGATGGAAGCAATTCAGGTGATGATGAGGACAGAAGAAGAAAGAAAACGAAAAGACATCATAAAAAGGATAAGAAGAGCAGGAAACATAAGGACAGAGAATGATCAGTATTATTAAAATGAGTTCCATGCATTGTGGAGGATGATCCGGCACGTTTATAATTATTTTAAAATCTTCGCGATATGAATTGAAAGATTGTTTTTTGAAATCTTTTTTAACACATAAATTTTGAAATATTATTCTATATTTAAAAATTGAAGGTGGATAAATTCAAAATTATTCAATGTAAGGGGAAAAGATGCCAAAGTAAAAAATGCCTTAAATAAATTTATGTTTTATTATTTCACCGGTTGCAATTCATACTTCCACAACATTTTCTCTGTAATTCCTCAAACTCAAGTAAATCATCGCCGTAAAAATGGACAATTTCCGAACCATTTGATGAAAATGGTGAGTGAGAGGGTGGTTTATCTTGTCCTTCTCCAGAGGTGTCTTTTCGATGCCTATTTTGGGAATTCCAAAGTTCCGCATATTTACCTAAAAAAGGAAAAATATAAAAAAATTAGTTAAATTTATATTTTCACCTTCTCTGGCCAATAATTGTTTATGAGTTCCTGTTTCAACTATACGACCTTCATCCAATACATAAATAATATCTGCATCGGCAATTGTTACCAAACGGTGTGCAATGAAAAGTGAGGTACGACCAGAGTAAGCACTCCTTAAAGAATGCATTATATTTTCTTCTGTAAGCGAATCTAATGATGAAGTTGCTTCGTCATAAACTATCTAAAATTAAAATTGAAGGAGTTCAAAAATATTTTCTCTTCTTACAATAGGAGAATTTTTAAGAATAGCCCGAGCGATTGCGACACGTTGTTTCTCTCCACCTGATAATTTTAGTCCTCGTTCGCCGACTATCGTTTCATAAGCATGTGGAATTCTCATAATAGAATCATGTAAATCTGCCGTCTTTGCGACTTGATAAACCTATTAAAAATATTTAAAACTGATTTGTTTAAAATTAACAAACTTGTTCTTCACTTGCATTTACATTCCCATAATGAATATTATAATAAATTGTATCGTTAAATAGAACACTGTCTTGTGGAATAATAGCTATGGCACGTCGTAGACTGTCAAGTTGAACGTTAATTATGTCTTGCCCATTAATTGTTATTTTTCCAGAATGAGCATCTAAATAAGAAAAGTTTTTCGATTAAAATTTATTTTAAAATAACTCACCAAATAATCTATATAGCAATCTAACAATTGTAGACTTCCCTGAACCTGACCCTCCAACAATCGCAACTTTCATCCCAGAAGGTACTTCGAATGATAAACCGTTAAGAATCATTGGTCTGTTTGGAACATAACTTTAAAAGATTTTGAAAAAATTAAAAATATTAAAAAACACAAACCCAAAGACAACATTTTCAAAAATAATTTTTGATTGCCTTTGTGATATAATTAATGGTTTTGCATCTGGTTTTTGAACAATTCGACTTTTCTTTTCTGTTAAAGCAAACATTACTTGCATATCGAGAAGACCTTTAAAAATTATTTTTATCAAAAATTATTTATTTAGACCTTGTCGAATATCACGATACATTGAACCAAGAAAATTCAAAGGAATTGACATTTGAAATAAAAGTGTGTTAACCAATATAATATCACCAACAGTCATTGTTCCTAAAAAAAAGATAAAAATTTAAAAAATAATCAAAACTAACCATTTTTAACATTTTCTGCTGCTAAAGCCATTACTCCAATAAGACCAGCACTAAAAATTGCATTTTGAGTAAAATTTAACAATGCAAGTGATGTTGATGTTTTTAATGAAGCAAATTCAAAACGACGAAGAAAATGATCGTAGCGATCAGCCTCCAACCGTTCATTGTTGAAATACTTGAAAGACAAAAAATATGTGATTTTAAAATACAAAGGCTGGAATTTCTAAAATTAAAATCCCCATAAAAGAAAAACTAAAATATTCTCATGATTTAAATAATTAATTATTTACATACTTTAACCGTTTCATAATTGATTAAAGAATCAATTGCTCTATTTCCAGCCTCATTGTCAGCCTCATTCATTTCTAGACGGAATTTTGTTCTCCATCTGGTAATTCCTATTGTGGCGATGGCATACATTCCCAAGCCTTTAAAATATTAACAATTTTAAATTTAGAATAATTATTTACATCCAGTCATTGCAAAGGTAAATTGTGGACCACATTTTATATAAAAAATTGTACCAACTAATGCCATTTCAAAAATTGTAGGGATTATATTGAAGACTAGCTTGAAAATTTTTTATTAATTAATATCTATTTTTAAAATTTTTTACCGAATTTAATGTTGTACTCATTCCTCTAGTACCTCTATCAATAGCTTTGGAAAGAGCACCTGTCTGTCTATTTAAATGGTAAGACAAATCAAGACTGTGTAAATGAAGAAAAACATTTCGAGCAATATCGCGAATTGAGCGATGGGCAACACGTGCAAAAACAGCATTTCTCAACTATAAAAATTTAAAATATAAAGAAATTTAAAAATAAAAACCTCATTAAAAAGAGAAGTCCCTGCCCTAGCAGCACCATAAGCAATAATTAAAGCAATTCCTGTTGAAAGTACAGCTTCACTAGGTGTTGATAGTCCTAGAGATGAAATCCCAGAAGGAAGTTTTCCATCAAAATAATTAATTACATCTCTGAGGAGAAAGGGTACTTAAGGAAATCTTTTTTTTAAATTATTTTGATTGTCAAAACCTGTAGCATTTAAAAGTTTTGCAGCAATTAATAATGTCATGGCTAATATTACTCTTCTCTTGACATTCCATTCACCTTTTGCAGGCCAAACATGTCTAGCTAATTTTTGTATCATTTGCCAATTACTAGGTTGAGGGCCACCAATTTGTATTGGATGTTGGATATTCGAAGGGCCAGCGTGGAAATGGTTGGAAGATGTTTTAACCGTTCTCTGAAAATTATATAAATTAATACTTATTAAAAAGTAATGCCAATAAAAAATTAAATTAACAAACCCTTAAACTTATAGCACACTTCCTCATAAAATACGGATTGGAAAACAAACGTAGAATGGCTCTAGCTTGTTTATTGACTAACATCTTTGAAACTAAAAACTATTTAAAGTTTTTAATAAATTAATATAATCCAATTGAATAAATATTTTTGTTTTAAATAACATTAATATAAAATAGAATTTTCGAAATTTTCTTTTATTCTAAAATCAGAATTGTGAGGATTATAAGATTGGGGGATTTTTAATATATATGATTGACCAATTTAAAATGGACCGACAAGACATATACACAAATTACGGAAAACGTTTATACTTTCCGGTTATTTCTAAAAAAACGTGAACAACAGGAGATTGGTTTTAAGAAGTTTATTTTAGATAAATTTAGAGATTGAAATAACCAGAAAATATTCACACATTTAATAAGTCAGAATTAAATAATATATATATATATATTTCCGAATTGCAAAAATAATCTTAAAATAGTTTAAAAAATATAAAAACAAAAGGAATTACTATAAAGTTATCATTTTTGCAATTCTTATATTAAATAAACTTATAAAATTAAGTCATTTACAATGTGAAGATTTCGTTTAAAAATTAGACTTTCTTAATGGCTCTTAAATTGAGAGAACTTTCTCAATTGGTCAAAGCTTTTCATTAATCATCTTCTTTTATTTCACTAATCCCAAAGTTCTTCACTTCGCCCAAATTTGTAAGTGAGCGATGCAATGAAAGTGAGAAGAGTATGTAAGAAGATAGCAACACCTGGCCATTTAGGATTATCATTCTTTTGAAGAACATAATCACCAAACCTTTAAAAATGAAAATTATAAGAAATAAGTATAAAGGTAACAAGAGTTCAGGTAAGGTAAAAATGTTAATTTTTAAAAATTAATTATTTCCGAAATCTGAGTCAAATAAAAATAAATATTGCTCAAAACTGGAGAACTTAATGCAATTCTCGCATCCGCAGCAAAAAAATTAACTTACATAATCCATATTCCAGCAATAATACAAGCAAAACTGCCTATAAATCCGATCATAAGCCAAATGCGAGTGCCTAAATTTAACATTAAATAATGAATTATAAAGTAAATAACCTTTAACTCCAAGAACACCTTCCTCGGAATAAAGCCCTTCAAGCGCACGATTTGATACAGAATTAACCCTTAAGAAAGAATTTTAAATATTCAAAAAATACAATTACATAAACATTGATAAACTACAAGCAACGGCAAGAGCGAAATACCTATAAGAAATAATTATTATTATTGTCAAATCAAATAAACCAATTATTCCAATTTCCTTTGGGTGTAAAAACTACAGCAGTGTCAATAACTAGCCACCAGGCGAAAAAGAACTTTTAAAAATAATGTAAAAGTATTAAATATTTAAAGAAAATACCAAAAATCCGGCAAAGATTGCAGAATAAGTATTACGCCGGGTGTCCCAGTCAAAAGATGCATTGTGTTGAAGTGTATCAAGACAGCCAGCCATTATTTAATTTTAAAGAATAAAATTATAATATCTGGAAAAAAGAATTAAAATTTTTTTTTCCTACAAAAATATGTTATTAAATTAAAATTAAATTATAAAAACAAACATTGTTCAGATTAAATACCAAAATTTTCTGATAATTCGATAGGCATAAAATGTAAGGGATTTTAATTGATATATCACAGCGGGTCCAGCCCGTTGACGCACGCGTCAAAATAAGCTAACTCTTTTCCTTAGACATTATGCCAACATTTAAATCAAATGGCTATTTTACTCTCCTTATTCTATTGCATCTCTCGCGCGCCTCACTTTCATAAATAAAAGGAAAAGGGTAAGAAGCGATATAAGTTATAAAATGGTCAATTGCCAAAAAACTTAAAAATAGTCAATTAAACAAGAAATTTTATTAAAATTTAATTAAAAAAGGAAAAAAGAAAATCTATTTTTTTATTAAATTTCAATCAATCATCAAATCCGTGATCATGAAGATAATTGAGTAGAAATTGGTGCCTCATCATTCGTTCAATTTGTAATTTTCTGTCTCTGTTGTTGCGGAAACGGAGTTCCTACAAAAATATGTTATTAAATTAAAATTAAATTATAAAAACAAACAAGTCTGTTGAAGACAGCATGGTAACTTTCAATTGCCTGTTCCGAAGCAATACCCCACCAGCCATTTTTCCTGATGAACTCAGCGCAGTGATGACGAAGGTAATGAAGTTTTGGAAAGGGTCTTGCCTTCTTTGCTGCTGAAGTTGCCTTCTCCCTCATCTTTAGATTAATACATCCATTTGCAGCAATATTTTCCAGATTATTTCTGAGCACCTGAAAATATTTTGGAATAATGAGTAAAAAAAATAAAAAAATGAACTTTAAATATTCTAAAAAGAAGTTCAGCTCCTTTTTCAACCAAATCAGCAGTTTCCATTGGATCAGCAAATAAATGAGAACCAGATTGAGTGAACCACCAATTGATTCCTTCAATTAGTTTGTGCCACAAGGCAGCAGCTTGTTGGAATTCTTGTTGTTCAATAAGTTTACTCAGTGATTTTTTTCGAACTTCTGCTTGTAGTAATTTAGTTAAGTCATTTCCTGCTTTAAAATTCGCAATTAAACAAAATACAATAAATAACCTCTAAAAGTTTTGGTAATTGTTGGCTCCCCAACAATTTTTCCTATATATTCATATTTATTTTAAAATTAATTCAAAAATAAACCTGTTAAACGCAACTGCTCAATCCTTCTTGTGATAACATCCTTAATATTGACACAAGTTAAGAAATTGTCTGTCCAATGGAGATCTAAAGTTGCAGCAATTTGATTTTTTGTGGTGAAAAATTCTCTTCTGGAAACAAATATGTCAAATCCATCCTTTGCTAATGCCTTCTTTAATTTTTCTCTAGCTTTAAAACTTATTCCTGCTGACATAAAAGCGAACAGTTCCTGATATTTTGTAAGTTTTTTTATTTTCAGTAGGTTTTTCCGGCGTAAAAACATTAAGAGAATGGCGTGCCAAACGAAAAACGTTATAAGTGGATGGATTTCCTTCAGCATCTAATTTTAATTTTTAGAATTTAAAAAATAAATTTAAAAAAACCTGGAGTCCTTTCTTTGTGAAAATTAGCCAATTCTTTTGCAATTTTTTCAATTCTTGTATTGCTCAGATTCTCCAGCGGTTTTCTTGGCCTACCAGAAGGGCTTATTGGAGGAGAGCGAGGATTTGCCAGAAAGACATTTGTTTGAGTTGAAGCAGATTTTGTTTTTGTACTCGTTTGGACAAATACCTCTTTCATCTCAGTTTGTGTTTGACTTGCTGTTGAATTTGTTTCAACTGTTGTTTGGGTACATGCATCTTTTGTTTTTGGCTCCATTTTTGCTTGATTTTTCCTCAAATTTCCTTTGGTTTTTCGATATTTATTAGCTTTAAATAAATTGGAAATATTTTTATTCTTCGTATTTTGTTGTTTTTCCCATCTTGCATTAATAGCATTTCTTTTTTTAAGAGTTTCAGTTCGCGTTTTCATCTGAAGTTGTGATAAAATTCAGTCTGTATTAACTTCATGAAAAGTGTATAAAAATTAACGAAATTTTTTATATAAAATCTCAAAACAATTATCTATGAAATGATGGGAACAGATTTTTGAAAAATGGGGATAGTTTTTGAAATATCGGATTTTAAAGTTTTAATCTCGGATTGGAAAAGAAAGAGTATGCAAAAGAAAGAGAGGCCGTTAGAGAACGAAAGAAAATAAAAAATAGTAAAGAAATAGTTTTGACGCGCGCGTCAACGGGCTGGACCCGCTGTGATATATAGAATAGGATAAAGATGAGATAGCACACGCAATTATTAAGTCGATTAAATTTCCGCGAGACAGCTATCGTTTAGGTAAATTGACATATGGGACAAAATGTTTTGTCAAGAAAACATTCAAAATCCAAATAAATATTTTAATAATAAGTTGTTAGATTTAAATAATTATTCGTATTCTAAATTATTTTTACGAAGAAATAAATATTACAGTCAAAATTTTATTAAAGCGAGATTGTAAACAATTAAGGACAAAGTTTTGCGTAATATGTATGTTTATTAATGTATCTATATGTGAAGTGATAAAAAGTAGCAAAATAATCACGCATCTTTTATTTTAAAAGCCCGCATTATCAAAGGTCTTCTGGATTCATTGCACCAGCTAAAGCATGCGACAAACTTTCTTGGTCCATAATGCCGGCTACTTGAGAGTTCATCTGCTGTGCTTGCATCGGGTGACCAGGGAATGCTGAATGTGGTGGCATAGTAGAGCCATACGGTCTAATAATAAGATGACAAATTTTTAATTTTAATCAAAAAATCAAATCTAAAAAAACTACTGTAAAGTCTGATAAATAATTTGTGGAGGTGCTCCTTGTTGCATAAAGTATGTAGCCGGTGGTTGTGAAACAAACTGTGGCAAGCAACCTGGAGGTAATCCTCCTGACATTGGCGGTGGCAAGACTGTCGGCAAAATCGCAATTTGAGGACCAGTCACTATAAAAATATTTTTAATTAAAACTATTAAAATAAAACCATTTGGTGGTGTGTTATTCGGAAAAGAAGCAAAACTAGTCGAATTAAACGGAGCCATTGGTCTTTGTTGTAAAATAATACGTGTGGCAGGAGCCAATGTTGTAGGGTGTACAGTTGTAACAGTTGAAGAAGGAACATTTTTAGACAATGTTGAGACAACTTGCTAAAAACAAAATTAAATATATGTTTATTTTTATTAAATTTATTTTTACTTTTTGATTTGTAGTTGGTGGTGGAGGCGGTGTGTTATTGGAAGGTCGTAGAAAATATTGAGAAAGTTGTTGCGGATTAACTGGTTGGAAAATAGTTGTAGACATCTTTGATGATGATAATGGTATATTTAAAGTTGTTACATTGGCTGTTGTTGATGAAATTGTTTGAGACGGATTTATATAACTAATATAAAATGAAATAAATTAACAGGAAAGAATGCTAAACAAAATAATACCTTGAAGGTGTTACTATCATTGTCTTATCAATTTTAGGTTGTATTTTCTCTTTTACAAAAGCTTCCAACTTTGATTTAATGCTCATTTCAACGTTACTAGTCTGGGCAATTGTTTTTTCCATAATTTGTTCATTAATATCTGAATTGATGGGTACATTCTTGCTTAATTTTTCATTGTCCGAAGCAGTAATATTTTCACTAGAAAAAACTTTCATTGGTATGTGTTGCTCCTTTAATGGCTCGGAAAGAGTTAATGATAAAGGAATCTCAATTTTCCTTGGTTGGGGAGGTGGAATTTTATGCTGTTTTTGAATAATTAAATCATCGCTTGAAGATGTAGTTGGAAATTCTAAGATCTTTTGCTGTTTAGAGCTTGTTGCAGTTTGATCAGTAGAAGGGTTTCGTTGTTGAGATGCCGTCTTGTTGTTGATTGCCGAATTTGGCTTCTCATTATGTTCTTGTGGAGCCATACTTTTAGAAACAAATCTTTTAACAGGCGTTGGTGACTTTTTCTGCTGAAGAGAGCTTTCTACCGTTTTATCACTAGGTGGACTAGTTACTTTGCTGTTTGAGTTCTAAAATAATTGAGACATAAACAAATTTATATTATTATTCAAAGTTTTACCTCTAATTTACTCGATTGTTTTTTGCCTCGCCCACGTCCAGACTTTTTACTTTTAGCTGGTGCTTTCTTCTTCCTTTTTGGAGCTTTTCGAGGTGGAGGTAATTTTCTCTTACCCTTTTTAATTGGTGATTTACTTTTAATAACTGATCTGACTTTTGATGCTGTATTCGGGGAATTTTCTTCCTCATCATCAAAAGAACTTTTACTGCTGCTTCGATCACTAGACTCATCCTCTACATCTTCCTCATCATCGTCGACAGCCTCATTTTCAAGCTCTACTTCTGCTTCCTCCTCTTCTTCATCTGCTTCTACTTCCTCCATCTCATCAGGCAAAAATTCGTCCGCGTCATCAATTTGTACTGCCTGTTTGTCATCTGACGAATGAATTGTCTTTTCTAAAGCACTGGTAGACTGATCAGATAGACGAGGTTTATCTATAGAAGCGCTTTCTATAGAAGCGCTTTCGTCAATACGACCTTCTGTCTATAATTTAAATAATTAACAAAATTATGATTTTAAATTAATTAATAATTTAAAAAAATATTAAATTTAGTATAGGTGAATTCACTTTATTTTCCTCAGCCCCTTTTTTCTGTTCAGCTACATCATCTTCCTCATTCTCATTTTCTTCCTCATCTTCATCATCTACAACCTGTTCAATTAAACGCGCGCCCACCTTCGCCGCAGCTTTCCTTAGAGGTCGACCTGCTTCATTCATTTTTCGCGAAAGTCTTGCGTCTTGCTCTTCGGATGAACTTATATCTAATTTCCGTTTTTTATTTTTAGTTCGGTTTGATCCAGATGCATCAGAATCGCTTGCACTTGGTTGTATCTGGTTATCATCTTCCGAAGTGCTTGTTTCAGTGTTTCTTCTGTTAAATAAAGATATTTTCATTTGATTATTTTTTAATAAACCGTTTATTTTTTGATTTAGCTTCTGTCCGCTTCTTTTTACCGCCAGTTCGCTTTCTCCCTTTGTCAACATAATCAGGATCAGAATCATCATTGATGAACTCATCATCACTTTTATGTCTAGACCAGAACCCTCTATTTGTTCTAGTTCGTTCAGATGGAAGGTACTGAAAAGTGAGTGAAAATTTTGAATATATTTTTACCTCGTCCTCGGATGGTTCAGGATCTTCTTCCACATTGTCTGCACTACTCTCATGCCATTCGTCCTTAAGACATAATTATAAAGTAGATTAAAATTAATTAATATACAGTGTCAGATTCCGTAACATCGTCAACATCCAAGTCTGTAAGACGCTTATTCTTCTTTGCAGCCTTACCCTTTGGAACTCGGGCTTTTGGGGGTCTTGCTGGGGCATCTCGTTTACGTTCGGGTACAGACGGTTCTTTTTCATCCTCATCAATATCACTATTGTCTTGAATTTTTTTCTGTTGCTCCTCCGCATCGTATATATTCTAGAAAGTTTAGATTCTAATATTAAAAAATTGGATGCTGTTTTAACTGCTAAATTAAACTAGGAAATTGAAGACCAAAATTTGTAATATAAGTTACATACTTGCATATCTTTCCCATGACCAGTTCCACTATCTGAAAGTTCATTCTCATTGAGCTTCGCATCTGGGTCAATTGAATGCATTGCCTCCTAAAAATTACAAATAACTAAATATATTATGATAAATTGATACAAACCTGCAATTGTTCGTCATAAGAACGAAAATTATAGTCAACTTTTTTCATTGCTCGTCGACTTCGTCCTTCAGCTACTGTTACTATTGGACATAGTTTTTCAATCTGTTCAATTGCTCTTCTTTGTAATCTGGATCTAGAAGTAACTATTTTCATTGCGCGCTTTTTCGACTTCCGCTGCAGATATTGTCCATCCTCATCTTCATCACTGTCTTCTGTTGATGAGGTGTTGATATGCTCATCATCTTTCTTGGTACCCTGATTTGTCTAACATTAAAAACCAGAAAACAAAGAAGTTACCGATGGAATTATGTTATTCAATGATATACCAATAAAATCCATTTCGCGTTTAAGTCTATCAGCAGCTGCTTCCTTCCTATAAATGAATAAGAACGCTAAATCATAAAAAATTAAATAACTTTTTCTGTTGATCTTGTGTCTTCTTCTCGTCGCGTAACATAAGCAAAACATATATAAGGCGATTTATAAGAGAACTATGCTCACAAAGGGGACAAAACCAATCACCATCAGGTACATACCTAAGAAAATGGTGATGATTTTATTTTATTAATTAGAGCCAAATAAATAAAAATTAAAAGAAACAAGATCCTTCCATCGGTATTTTTAAAATTTTTTGGGTGGGGCTCGTACCATGGATATTCTTACCAAAGTTGTGGATGAAGGCAAAAAGTATGCCATGCATCGTTGCAATTGTCACAAAGAAGCAACTTAAACTCAAAGATAGGTATTGATAAAAATGTTCAAAATACAAACCAAATCAGGCTTGTTTGCTCCCTTACAGTGCTGACATAAACTTAATTCTGTGGCACGTTTTCTTTCCTTTTCATTTTCCTTCTTGTCCGGTTCTGCATCCTCTTCGTCACTTGATTCATCAATAGCAAATGCCGACAATTTTTTACGATTAGCAGCAGCTGCTGCTATTGATGCTCGTTGGAGAGCAGCTATTCTAGCACGAACACTTCTTTATAGAAAGTTAAAATAAAATAAACAAGTAAAATATAACCTTTTTCCTCCTTTTGCTTGTTTTTTCTTATTTCCTTTTTTCTTTGTTATTATTTTTCTTTTTGTTGGTGGTTTTCCAACTTTGCGTAAAGTAGGACGCTCATCGCTATCCAACAAAAAATCGTCATCGGAAGAATTTTCATTTTCATCTTCCTCATCTTCTACTTCATTCAAGTCTCCTTCATCGCTATTATCATCAGTATTGCTTCCAGCAGTGGACACAAAAGCCTAAATTAAAAATATATAAATTCTAAAATAAACAAATAACCAATTTATGTTTAAATGTATTGATTGCCGAATCTGAAGAATCACATGTTGAAGATAAACGTGGTGAAGCAGTAAAAAGTTTAATATTGGAAATTGCAGCATTTCGTGCATTTCGACGTGGAAGTATTCTACGCTTGTCCTCCTATTTATAAATATATGGAAAAAAATGTAAAATAACATACAGCATCAAGTTCTGCAGCAATAAGTGCATCATCAATTTCAGTACTATCGTCGACCTTATTGTCATCTGAAATTAGCTTTTCTGGCTTATTTTGAGTATCACATTCTCTCTTAACACCTATTTCTTTAAGCTCTTTTTTGATGTCTTCCCTTTCAGGTCCAGATGATGTCGACGGAAGTTCAACATCTTCAACAATTATAGCAGGAGACGCATGTACTGCCTTCTTCTGTTTATCACGTTCGAGTTTTCGCTAAAATAAAATCCATTATTAAATTTGCTTTAATAAATAACCTTATTTAACAAATCCTGCTTTTTATAACAATCCCAAAGTAATTCAGACTTATTTTGCATAATTATTTTCTTGCGTTGTTCCTCATCTAATTTAAATTGCTTCTCTATAGGAATGTCATTGGCAGCTTTTACTTTTGTATGACTGCTAGTTGTTGAGGAAATTGAAGTTTTCTTTAAAGTTGACTTGGGTGAATCTAAAAGTTGTTCTTCATCCATTTCTTCTGCATCGTCTGGTTGATCCTCTGAATTTTTCCTTGCAAAATCAGGATGTCTTAACGAGTTGAGTAATTCAATCATTTCTGTTTCATTTCGAGCACGCAATGCCCAACTAGTGCCAGCTTCATCCTCTGGCTCTTCTGTATAGACGCGTAAATCTAGATCGCAATCAATTTGCAGATAGTAAATAAGACCGCATTTGTCACGACCAAAAGGTGCAATTCGAAGCTCACAATTTCGAAATGTATTTGAAATCTTAAAGATCCAAAAATTATAATTAGTGGGAAAAGGCATAGCTTGCGTTAAAATAATGAAAAATTAATAAAAATTCTTACATTTTCCTTAAATTTCACATTACATTCAAATTGACTATCGCAAAGAGCCTTGAGAAGAGATAATTTTGTATCCATCAAAATATCCACATAATGATGTCGTTGAAGCTGTCTGGATTCGTTGTCCAAACCAGGACATATTGCACTGAATTTTTGCAGAGCTTTCTCCCATTTATCTGATCTAGCAGATTTCAAATAGATTTTACGCATTAGAGTGACATGTAAATCGATGAGCTCAGGATCAACTAAATAATAAATTAAAACTTATAATATCGAAAAATGTGTAAAAATATTAAAAAATACCATCTCCGTTAATAAGTGTACAGAAAAGTTTATCCAATTTTGCTATTGACAAAGGCTTCAATCCAAGCAAGTGAGTAAATGTATTGAAAAAGGAACAAATTTCTGCAAATGTTGGATTTTTGTAAAGCAGGGAGGAATCTAAATGTTCAACAACATCCATTTCATCTTCTTCGTTTTGGTTATCAATATTTTCATCATCTTTTTTAATATCGCCTTTATCAGACACAATTTCATCATGAGGTGGTTCTAAATCGTTATTAGTTTTATTTATTTCTATGGATAATTCAGGCATTCCATCATCGGTTGGATTTGACACATATTGCGATATAACTTTATTTTCTACTAAAATAAAAAAGAATTAGAGGAGAATGAGATTAAAATCCTAAAAGGAAAATATTAGAGAAGATTTTTTAGATTTCTCAGGAAAAATTCAACGCATTTAGTTTAATTACATTTTAACAATAAAATTAACAAGTAATTAAACTAACAATAAGTTATCTTATTTCATGTAATTTTTATGTTTAATATAAATAGAAATTAATAAGGATAAATATTAGCGTTGAAATATACCTATTTATAAAAATTTATAAAGACCTTTAGTTAGAAATGTAGAAATGGTTGATTGTTTATCTTCTTCTAATTTCTGTTCAATGTCAATTTGTTTTTCCTTCATGTCTTCATCTTTATCAAGAACAAGATTAGGTTCAGATGAATCAATGTTTGTACAAATCTGATTTTTAGAATCAGAAAAATCTTCAGAATTATTGTCAGTGTTTAAATTATTATCAATTGCTAGCTTCTGATTATCAGTTTTCATATCAACTAAATTATTTTTTAGATCAAAAGTATCTTCTCCTTTCCCTTCAATTTTAAGAATATCCTTAGAATATTTAACCGATTTTGCTTCACAAGCATCAACATTGTGCTGATCAAGATCAGATTCTAAATTATATTTTACAAAAAAAAATATAAATTAATATTTTTGAATAGAAAATTTACCTTTCTGATTAGAAGATGAGTCATCAGAAATTATAGAATTACTTTCAGCCATTTTGTTTATTAAAAGATTTGATTTAAAATATGTTCTTTCGATTTAGTAGATAAAATCTACATCAACAAAGTAAGAGACTAAATTTGTAAAAAAATAAGCTCAATTAAAAAGGATCAAAATAAAATGTCTAACAATATTTATAAGAAATTCGAAACAAAATGGGTAGGACGATTCAAACCCCGCGCCATACTGTCTGTGTCCTTTTGTCGCGCCGTGATGTTTGTACTTATTGTCACCAATTTTTAAATTCCATTAAATGTCAGCATTTCTTTTATATTTTTTTCACGAAATTTATTCATTTTCTAGATCTAGACATAAATTATACTATATACTCCTTTATAAAATGGACCGTCAACGGATTGCTGGTTTGGGACTTGGTGGTATGGGTGCACTTTCTGCGACTCCTCATGATTCAAACCAAGTAGATACGTCCGAGACTGTATACATAAGCTCTTTAGCGTTGCTTAAGATGTTGAAGCATGGACGGGCTGGAGTACCTATGGAGGTATTTACTTAAGTTCTGACAAAGGAAATATTGCATTTTTTAAAGGTTATGGGCTTGATGCTTGGTGATTTTGTTGACGATTATACTGTTAACGTCATTGATGTTTTTGCCATGCCACAGTCCGGAACTGTATGTACCTAAAAATTATTTACTTTTATCCACCAAAATATTCTTATTTTGGAGATTTTCTTTCCTCATAGTTTTATTTGCATCACTTAATAATTTAAAAATTTCAGGGTGTTTCTGTTGAGGCTGTAGATCCTGTTTTCCAAGCAAAAATGATTGATATGTTGAAACAAACTGGCCGTCCTGAAATGGTTGTTGGTTGGTATCATTCTCATCCAGGCTTTGGTTGTTGGCTTTCTGGTGTCGATATTAACACTCAACAAAGTTTTGAGCAATTGTCTAATCGTGCGGTTGCTGTTGTTGTTGACCCGATACAGTCTGTCAAGGGAAAGGTTTGGCTTTTATTTCAATTATTAATTAAAATAAGGGTGTACTATAGTATACCGGACGCAAAAGTTTGGCACAAAATATACATCATTCGTTTCGTCTCCTCGAGTAGAGTCGAACGGTACCACTCTCATGGTGCGGAAATGCCTAGAACTCGAGATGCAGGTCCCTGAAAATTGAAAAACCAAAGGGGGGACCAAGCTCAATTTTGGAGCGAAAAATTCGAAAATGCAAATGATACCTCATTCGAAAGAGCTCGTCGAGCCGAGTCGAATAACAACGAAATCATCATGATTGCACAATTTTGGACAAAGTTATGATCAGTTGTTGTAACGCCTTATGTACAGGCTCCGCGGAAAAAAGTTTTTGCCGCTGCGGAGGAAGCCGGGCATGTCGAGCGGAGCGAGCGGCTTCGCTGGCGACGGCGACCCCGAGCGAAGCGAGCAC
>ABLG01000900.1:0-64820 GCA_000172435.1 Meloidogyne hapla | reverse complement strand
ACGAACTAAGTTTCTGAAAAATAGGAAAATTATTTTGATAAAATTATAAAGTAAATGATAGTTTAAAATTATAGATTAACACAAAAATTCAAAAATCTCATAAATAATCTCTAGAAAATTTAAAAATTAATTTCTACTTAATATTTAAATTAAAAAATAAATAAATTAAAAACCCCACAGACCTATGTTTAATTTCAATTAATTTCTCCAAATCATCTTCTAATTGTTTTGAACTAGAAAAGTCATGTCGTAATATTCTAACAAATCCAGGCTCAATTTTATTTGGCTGGACAGAATCTCTAATATTTAAACATTCTCCATAACCAAATCGGCCAGCAACTGAAAAATATTTATTTTGTAATTTTTTAAAATTATTTTTACATTTTGTTCTTTTAATTGGTCTAATTAATTGAAATTGATCTCCTTCTCTTGTTTGTATAAAATTAGTATCACGTCCACTAGAAAAAGATAAAACCAAATCTTCAAGTCGAATAAAGTTTTCATTTAAAAAAGAAAATTTAATTTGTCCAGATTCCTTAAAAATTAAGAAAAAATAAGGAAAAAATTATTTATTTTGGTTCTATTTGAAAAGAACAGTCCCTGCCTTTATGGGAACATCTCTTTAAAATAGAAAAATTTAAATCTTAAATTAATTTTACTTGAATAATGTCAATAATAAATTCCTGTAATTTTCCATAAACTTTAACAGACAAAAGTAATTGTAAATCACGATAATCCTTTTAAAAAATTAAAAAAAATATTTTTTTAATATTTTTACTTGAATAAGAAAATCTCCATCTTTTTCTAATAATTCTTGTGTCTCTGTAAAATTTAAAGCTTTTGGACCATGAAAGAAGGAACAATTCATTAAACTAAATTTAAATGCATCTAATGGTTGCATTGGAAAATCAATTGTTAAAATATCCATAATTTTATTTTTTTTAGAAATTTGATTAAGTCTGAAATAAAATTGTTAAAAAATAAATGAAAAATTAACAAAAAAAATAAAAATATTTGTTTCTTCTCATTGGAAAAATTAAATGCAAAAATAACGAAATAAGAAATGAAAGAAAGAGAAATAAAAAAGAACTAATAAAAAAAGATTTTCTACTCAATGAAAGGTTATTTTTGTATATTTTGTCTATTTTTAAAATTAAATTTAGCGAATCGTTTCGGCAATAAATAAATGCAGAAACATGTCTTAGCTATATTTTCCATTTAATTTCGGGATAAATAAATGCTAATTAATTTAATTTTGTAATTTTATTATTTCCGTTCTTCTAATACCTGCAGGGATACGCGATATTTGAATTTATTTTGATTCTTTAAGCTTCGTGAGAGATGTGAATAGATATGAAAACAACTTTGAAAACAATTTTCTTTAAATTATTCCAAACAATTTAACGATTATTTATTTTAAAAAAACTTTTTGTTATTTATACAAACAAGTTAATTAATCTAAAAATAATACAAAACAGAATATTTAAAGAATAAGTTACATGTATAACAAAAAAAACAAACGATTATTTTATATATGATACAAGAAAAGTTAATTATTTATTTAAATTTTCGTCTTATATTCTTCTTTATTACTTCTGAACAAGTCTTCCTCAACAATCACAAACACCGCTTCTCTCACTCATCGTCAGATGCTGCCTTGGCTTTTCTAAAAATAAAGGAGAAATATTTTTACATTCTCTTTTAAAATTCTTGCCTCATCAGCGACGATTTGCTGATTGCATCGAATGCCGGATCCACATATTTGGCGTACAAATTATGTGCTCCATATGTTTGTGGCAATGCCAAGTAGAGAAGAAATACAGCTTTCATAGCCCAGTAGAGAGGAAAGTAGAAGTAGATTTGTCCGGCAAACTGATCGGGCACAGAGAAGAAGGCGAATGTTGTCCAATAAACAAGCCATTGCGTGTCGTCATCTGAAAATTTTTTGAGGGATTAGTATTTATTTCTAAATAGATTGAGGCTTTTAATGAGGTTAGGACCTTTCTCAGTCGAACGAATAGCAATCACTGATTGATATGCCGGATATGCGAACCCAATCATATTGCAGAGAATGCCAGCAAAGTTTCCAAGGATCAAGTAGAGGATGATGATTGCAGAGCCAATATAGAAGATCTTTTTTAAAAGGGAAAGAAATGATTACTTTTGTAGCTTAAAAAAGCTTTTCTACCTGTTCACGATCAAGGCCAGTAACCGACTCAAACGGAATGAAGAAAGCATCCTTCGAATGCAAACACTCGAGCAACACTGGACGGAGATCTCTCAATTGCTGTATCTCACTTGGACGGCTGTGAATACGTCGCACTTTGGCCTTCTCATTGGTAGCAGGTCGGCGGCTCCTTGTAGGGCTCCTTGAAGCTGAGCGTGCCGTTGCTGTTGACCTTCCACGTCGTGTCTTAACTTGTGGGCTAGCAGCGGACATGTTGCTTTGCGTCGGATGAGTTTATTTGCCACTTGCGTTGACTGTGAGTGAAGATGTGGGGTGCTTAGGCTAATTCTTGATGTTTTTATATCAAGGAAGTTTTTGTATAGGGTATGGGGATTTTGCATCTTTGAAAACAATTAATTCCAGTTATAACGCCATCGCCTACACTGTCACCTATAATTCATTCAATGAGATAGTTGGAGTGAGATGAATTTATAATTATATCCTCACACCATCATTCCATATTCCTATCATATTCCTATCACCACAGTTCCATAATTAACAACAAAAATATTTTTTCACAATATTATTAGATCTAAAAATATTTAAAGCATCAAAGATTTATTTAGAAATTTATTAACAAAATATACAAATTAAAAAAGTATTTATTTTTCTACTAAATTTTCTGAAATATTAACATCTTTAATTAAAACTCTTTCTTTTTCTTTTAATTCTGATCTTTTAAGAGCATAGGCATTGATGAATGCATTAATTATGAAAGAACAAAGTCTACTAAAAGCTACAACAGTTTCTTTTCTTTCTTTTGTTGATTCAAATTCGATACAAGCAATTAAACCTTTAAATTAATCAAAATAATATTTTTGTTTACAAGTATTTGAATTTAATCTTTTTTGGAAATACTATCTCAAGTCAAAGATTTTTTAATAGAATTATTCCTTTATTTAGTGAAGGAAAGTAATTTTGTATATTTTCTATTTTATTTTTATTGTAATTTTGTTGAGTCTTCCTTTTTTCAATTTTATTCAGTTAAACCCCTTAAAAACATTTTTTTATTTACCAAGAAATTGTTGTTGATAAATATCTAAAAAATGTGGTTTCATTCCAAAACGTGCATAACCAGCATGTGTTTCTCCCAATTTTTTACAAGAATCTAACATTTTTTGTTCATCCATATTTAATTCATAAATTAATCTTTAAAAAAATATTTTTATTTATTTTTTATATTCTTTAAATTTAATATTTATTTTCTCTTCCAAAATTCAGACAATTAAATTGTAAATATTATTTATTTTTAACTTAAAAATTAAATTTACCTTTCATAAAATTTAAATTGTGCTTGGCTGTAAAATAAAAAAATATTTAAAAAAAAAAATTAAATTAAATAATTTCTTTACCAAATTTTATTAAGTTTAGGCCATTTTCTTAAATCTCTATAGCAATATCTTCCACAAGCAATAATTTCATTAAGCTTTGGACTAGCTTCAATACATCTTAACATTGTTTTATGAAAAATATCTGTCTTTTTAGTTATTATATGTTGACGCCAACAACGAGCTATTCTATAGAGAAAATTAAAATTAATTATTTTAAAAAATGGAAAAAGAAGGAATTTAATTCAATTTATGAGACAGTAAACAAGTCGAGATAAGATTAATTTAATTGTTAAAAGTACACCTTTAATTATGAAATTTTGCAAAAATATTTTAAATAACGTTATTTAACCTCTCTAAAAATTTCAAAATTTAATGTAAAAAGTAGGGGAAATTATGGCGAAAAAGTCGAATTTTCTTTTAAATGTGTTGATTTCTTGGACTTTTCTGTCAATAACTTGAGAAATACTAAACTAAAAATTCTGAAATTTACAGAGAATTAGATAACAATATTAAGGATATTTCTAAACAAAATTTCAAAGAGAGGTACTCAAATAAATATTTATATTTTTTCCTAATGTGGCGTGACATTCAGTCCATAGGTATTTAGTCTACAGATTTTTCTAGTCACAAATTTTAGATTTCCTTACATAAATAAATTAAAAAAAAACAAACAATTCTCTGTCATGCATAGTAAGTCGACAATTATTTTCATTATTTAAATTATCAATATCTAAAAATAAATATTTTTTAAATATAAAAAATTTCAAATTTACCATAAATTTGTTTTGGCAAAACAAGAACAAAAGTTTTAACTTTAACAGGACTAATAACTTGTTTTTGTTCAGTTGTATTAGTAATAATAGATTCTCCTCCATACATTGTATTTAATCGAGGGCGAATTTTATTTGATGTACAACCATTTCCCATTTTTTTAAAAATTAATTTTAATTTTACTTAAAATAAAGAAATATATTATTTAAATTTTATAAGAAAAAATTAATAAAAATAGGAAAATGAATAAACAAAAAAAGAAAAAAGAAAAATTCTTTTAAAAATAAGTTTAAACCTCTTTCTCAGAAATGATTATTTTAATTTCAATTTAATTTTGAATATTATTTTCTTAATTATTTTGGATTTACTTCTAACACATTTTTAAGTTTAAATATTTTTTAATAAAAATGTTAGAGAATATTCAATTTTTATCATTAAATTTTAGGTTAAACTAAATAGATTATTAAAAATTTTAAAAGTAAAACTATCATTTTTAATTTTGCAATTAATTAAGCGACTAATATTTAAAATTACAAAAAATCACATTTTAAATAGACTGAGTCATTTTCACATAATTATTGACACAAAAGTGTAAGAAATATTCTTAAAAGTATCACAAAATTATCCTCATTAAAAATCTAATGAATTAATATAAAAATACACTAATGAGACAAAAATAAAAGAAAATTTTATAAAAAATTTTCTTTTTTAAAAAATTTGTAGTGTCCAATTAAAATATTTAATACAAAAATATAGAGGAAAAATATATTTTAAATATACAGAATGACGAAAATAATACTTTTTGTACACATTTTATTTAACGTAAATTTTCACAAGACTCGATAATAAAATTAATTTAATTTAATAAAAATATTAAATTGTTGTAAAAAAGCTTTAGGTAAAGGTGTGGCATAACTTGCGGGCATAACTTGCGGACAAATAAAAATTAATTTATTTTTTTTTATATCGCCACCCACCATGTGGGTGTATAATAAATAAATTTAACCACTAATTTTCTCCAAAAATAGTCTGATAAATTATAACGACAACAAAAGATAATCCATTTTGATTTGAGGTAAAATCAGTTTAACTTAAAATTAGAAAATTTGTCCAAGTAACCAAATTTTTGTCCCTCTGTCTAGTAAGTAAAATATAGTTTTAGAGACATGGGGGACAGGTTTTAGCAACTACTGTACTACATCATCTTGGGCCATTAACTGTGACCGGCTGTAATGTTACTGCAGTAATGCGTTAATTGGTTAATGTTTATTTTTAATTATCCAAAATCTAACTTGATTTTCATCTAATTATCTACAATTTTTCGCAAGTTTCTTTTCCGCAAATTTTTGCCAAATTAGATAATTAAGTTTTTACAATAAACTCAAAAAAACTTAAAAGAATTATCAAATAAAAAAATAAATTGATTTAAAAGAGAAAAATATTTAATAATATTTATATTGTCAATTAAATGTTAAATTAAAAATAAACAAAAATTTAAAAATAAATCAAAATAAAGGTATTAAATAAAATTATTTTTATTTTTTATATAATAAAAAGTACAAACCTATTTTTAACAATAAAATTTTCTAAAAATAAATTTATTTAAATAAATAGAAAAAAATAAATTAATAATGACCCTATAAATGTATTAAAGTTTATTTTAATTATTTATTGATTTTTTTGTAAGATAATTAATGAAAAAGTAGAAAATTCGTCAGAATTTTTATTTAAATTTTAGTTAAAATTTCTATCATTTTTATTTCAAAAAAACTGAACTTCTGCACGCTATAGGGAAAGGTTTTTTTGTATTTTCTATATTTTAAATTTAAGTCTGGTTCGTTTAATTTGAAATTAATTTACAGAAATCTTTTTTTTGGCAATAACTTAAATTAAATATTTTAATTCCAAAACAAAATATTTTTTAAAAATTATTCTTTCACCCAGATAAAAGAAATTTAAATAATACCGAAAATCCTATAAAAAAGAAAAGTCGATTTGAATCTGGAACTAACGTACTGAATATTAAAAGTAATTGGGAAAAATATTTCTTTTAATAAAAAAAATTAAAATTAAAAATTAAAAGAATTTCTTTAACTTTAAAAATAATAAAAAAAAATTTTTTTAAGTAAAATTATCTAATTTTAAATATTTTTGGGAAAATATAATTTCTTTAAAAATATTAAATTAAAAAAATATAATTAGTTAAATTTGTGATCTTTCAAAATATTTTATTAAATTAAATTTTATTTTATAAAGAATTATTTGAAAAAAAATCAACAATTTATTTCTAAATTATGCCTCTTAATTTAAAAATTATTTTAAGACTTTTTTTTTACTTTTTTTAGAATTAAAAATAATATTTAACACTATTTTGCCTTTAAAATAAATTAATTAGCACTTACAAAAAAATTTTTTTAAATTTACTTCTTAAAATTTTTCAAATAATTTTTATTTAAATTTAATTTAAATATGTACCAATTAATTGAAAAAAATATTAATTTAATATTGCCTAGCGTTAATTCTGATAATTTTATGCGAATTTATGTTGCAAAAGAAGTTTTTGTTTGAAATGTTCTTTTGTTGTGTAAATTAATAATTAATTAAATTTCGTCGTTCAAAGATTGGAAAAAATGAGAACAAATTTAAATAAGAACAAGTTTAATATTTTAATTATTTCCGGACGTGTCTGATGGTTATAATACTTTAATTCCATTTTTAGTTAAATAAATTTAATTATTTTTAAAAATAGTTTTAAAAAAACTTTTATTCGGTACTTTTTAATTATTTTATACAAATTTTATGTAACGTTTATAAAATTATTATTAAATAAAGCCATAATATTTAATAATCTTTAAATAATTATTTAAATATTTGTAGCTTTATTTTAGTTCTTTTCTACAAATGAGGTTAAAAAAGTACATAAATTCTTTGAAAGAATATTCTAAAATTAACCACCATAACCATAACTTCCACTACTTCCACCACAACTTGAACAACCACCACTAAAGCTTTGTTGGCCTCCCATTGACTGTCCATATCCCCCAGTCATTGGACGAATTCCACAAGTGCTACACGTAGATTGACCATACCCCCCACTCATTGATTGTCCATATCCCCCAGTCATTGGGCGACTAAATCCACATGAACTACACGTAGATTGACCATATCCTCCAGACATTGATTGACCGTATCCACTACTCATTGACTGACCATAACTTCCACTTTGTTGGCCAAAACCGCAGTTACACCCACTACTTCCATAGCTTTAATAATATTAATTTACTAATAATAATAATTTTGGGGCAATCTAATTAATGACAATTATTAAAATAAAAATTTTTAAATAATTTGTAAACAAACCCGCTTGAGCTACCAAAGCCACTGCCCATGCCCATTCTTTTTAATCTTTAAAATAAAAAATCTTAAATTTAAATCATTTCTTAAAGGAAAAAGTAATTATTTGTGTTATTTTTAAACTACATAATATAATTTTTTATCCCCATGATTAATTTTAAAAATTAAAATCCATTTCTGTATAAAATCACTCAAAACCCATCTCTTATAATAAGTTAAATAAAGGTATTTTCCAATATCCGCACCCATTTTAATTTACATAATTTACCTCTCAGAATCATCAACTTTTGCTTTTCCTTCTTTATTTGGCACCTCAACATCCTTACAATTTATTTGAACAAAAATAAATTGAATAAGAATAAAGGCAAAAAGACTATGAAGAATTCTTTCAGACATTAAAAAGAATATTATTTTAAGACAAATTATTTATTTTTTATTTTAAAACAAATGAAATGAATTTAAAGAAATGACTGGCAATCAAGATTATTTAATGTGAAAACAAAAATCATATTTAATAAAAAAAGTTTTTTCAATTAAAAAATACTCAATCACTTTTTACTCAAATATTAATTATTTTTTTAAATTTAATTATTTTTATTAAGTTTTTTATTCGCCAATTGATAAAACAATAGTCTGATTAGTTTAATAATAACTGAAAGGACAAAATAATGAGTTTTTGTCACAAATAAAAAATAAAAAGATAATTATTAATTTCTCAATCTGGTTTTATAAACAAAAAGAAAACAGTTTTTTAAGAGAATAAAATTGAATTTTTTAAATTGAGAGTAACTGAAGAATTAGAAAAATTAATTTGTTAAAAATTACGAATAAATGAACTGATTGAATGGAAACTTTAGGCAAATAATTATTTTGAAATTCGAATTGTCACATCCTTGCGTAAGCATAGCTTTATTTATCAACACTTCACACATGTGAAGCAACACTTTACAATCTTTTTTAACGACAACCGTTGACGACTGCTTCGCTTGTTACTGAAACGTGAGAGCTTGTGGTTTTCAGGTTGACAGGCTAACAAATAAGGATCATAGGAACATAACAAGGAAGACTGGAACTAACAAGGAAGACTGGCAATAATTTGGCTTTTATACTATCACGAGCTTGCTTGCTTTTATAGTAAAACAATCTGCACAAAAAGTTGAAAAACTTGATATAAAAACAACCATTTATTTGACGCATTAAGCCGCCACTTCAAGAGCACCTCCACACTAACTTCTGCTGCTGTTCGACAACACTTGCGCTACTCCAGCTTCAAATGGGTGGACGAGATAAGCAGACGACTGGCGGCAAAGGAAACAAGAATGTGAGTTTCTTTTTAATTAATTATTTTTTGGAAGTTTTTAGGCGTTTCTACTCTTTTTTCTATTTCAGAAGCCACGATCAGACAGAGGTCGCAACGGCAAGAAGAGAGACGACAACAACGCAGATGGTGGCCGCCCCAGCAAGCCAAAGAAGGAGGAATACAACACGGAAGGTGCCAGACGCCAGAGCTCTGTACTCAAACGGAATCGTGCTTCGCGTGAACGGGTTACTGCTACTGGTGCGCCTCGGGAGTCTCGTCACGTCAGGACAATAAACACCCTAAGCCAAGATCGTACTGCTGGATCCGTCATCTCGACTAACGCCGCCACCGCAGCTCAACGCTGGTTCTATAGTGAGTTTTTTTAGTTTTGAGTTTCTCACTCTTTTAATATTACATGCTTCTTTTTACAGCTTTAGTGAGACACGGCGGCATCTTGAATATCCGCACGAAGTTCGTGAATGAGCTTGCTACCTACCATCCAGCGCGTGCAACGAAGAAGGCCTTTGACGACGAAGCCAATGCCGACCTGAATCGCTATCCAGACGTCACTCTCCACGACCACACTCGAGTCGTCCTAAAGAATGGACCAGAAGGTGCCGCCTAATATTTGTACAACGTTTTTCTCTCCGTTTACAGGAAGCGACTACGTGCACGCATCCCATGTGAAGGGCGCTGAGTTCCCGATGATTTGCGCGCAAGGACCAGTCGACACTTCGATCGATAACTTCTGGACTATGGTGGCGGAGCAAAACTGCGGTGTAAGTTTGAGAAGCTAAAATAGCTTTAGCAAGCAAAACTTTCTTTATCAGGTGATTGTCCAGCTCTGTGAGAACCAGGAGGAGGGCCGCGAAAAGTGTGCTGACTACTTACCCTCTGAGCCCACGGACTTCGGCAATGTGACTGTGAGCGTCAAGGAACCATCTCATGTGACTGTGGCCAACCCTAGCGTGCGCAGGACGGTACTCGAGGCTTCGCTTCCAAACGGGCGGAATGTTGAGGTGTGTTCTTTAAGAGAACAATCAGCTGACAAGGAGACACTAAAATTTTTTTAAGGTTGTTCACCTGCTCTACGACGGCTGGCCCGACCGAGATGTGCCTTTGTCACCAGCCGCTTTTCGCCAACTTCGTGGGACAGTCCACAAACTTGCAATGGCCCGCAAATGCACCGTGCTCATCCACTGCAGTGCAGGAATTGGTCAGTTTGATTGGAGTTTTGAGCAAATTTTTCATTTCCATTTACAGGAAGAACTGGCACTTATGCGGCCATCGAGATGGCCTATCGGGACCTGATCGCCAACGACCGGGAGGTACAAATGTCGACAATACTCCAAAGACTGCGGGACCAACGTGCACTTGCCGTCCAAACTGACTTGCAAGTGAGTCAAGAAAACTTTTTCTTCCTCTAAAAACAATGCTTTTTTTCAATTTTTCAGTATGTCTTCCTTCATCGTGCGATCATCGACATGGCGTTGGACAAAGGCCGGCTGACTCGAGCAGACAAAGCGAGCGGTGTCGACCAATTCATCAGGGAGTACGAGGAACTGGTACAGAGAAAGCGAAAGGCACGCAAAGAATTGGAGCGGAAGCATCGAAGGAGACAAGGATGAGGAGAAAATGTGATTGATATATTCGTGATATTGTACGTGATATTGTACCCTATTGTTGGCTAAACTGATATTTTATTGTTGATTTCCCTCACATTTGTTGTATTTTTTTGTGCTATAATTGTTTGTAAATTTTGTTGGCAAAATAAATTTTTGTTTGTTTGAATTGTTTGTTTTTAATAGGTTTTAGGGAATGACTTTAATAAATAAGAAATTAACAACTAGTTTGTTTGAAGACCTTTCCCTCACTTTCAAATTTTCCATTTGCTCGTTTTCTTGCATACTTTATTCTTTTATTACGCCAAATTTAAGAATGAAAGTTTAATTAGTTTTCTCAAAAAACTTTTAGTTAATTTTATTCTGTTTTTGCACCATTCTTTCTGAAGAAATAATTCATTTTTTCTTTTAATTCCAATTAAAAACATGTAAACGATGAATTAAATAAAAGATAATTTGATAAAATCATCTCTAAATTTTTTTTATAAATTCTACAAAAATTTTGTCTCTGAGCAATAATTGTGATAGCTACAAATTAATTTAAAAAATTCAAATAAAGAAATTTAATTTCACCCCTAAAACATAAGTTGTTTCAAAATAAAAAGTGATAAAAAAGAAAATGATCAATGATTAAAATAATTAATAAATTAGTTTTAGAATTCTTTCTAATTTTATTTCCTCTTTTTAAAGCTTTTCAATATATTCAAATAAAACTTCCGGTTAGCCTTGTTGTGTCTCTGACAACTTAAAATTTAACAAAACATTTTTAATTGTTAGAATAGCCCAGCGTGAGATATTGTCTTGGACATTTTAATAGATTATTAAAAAAATATTTTTATTTTTTTTAGACAAACACTATTTGATTTATAAAGGTCAGAGAACAAAAAAAAATAATAAATTTTTATTTGTTAATCATTTGCAAACCTAGTTTTATTAAAAATTTAAAATCTCTCGCCAAATTTAACAATCAAATAATTTTATTTTCACTTTTTCAAATATATAAATCAGAGACTATAATTAAATCAAAAATAATTTTTCCATACCTCTACCATTAAATTATAATATTTAAATAATTATTCCCTCTATTTTTAATTATTTATTCTTAACCTATCAATTTATTCAAATAAAAAATAATTAAAAAATAATTTTTTAAAAATCATTAAAGTAGTAAAGATTTAATGACGAACATTTTCAAGAAAAAGCGGGGGAAAATAAAATAAAAAAACTTAAAGTGAAAGGAATAGGAAGAGCTAAATTAAAAGCATTCCTCATCTAATTTTTCTTTTTATTTTATTTTTTTATTTTCTAAAATTAGAAATATATTCAATTAAAGCTTTTTTTTCTTTAAAAAAACTTTTCTCACTTTTGCGCGTGTATTTGGCATAAATATATTAAGAAAAGAGACTTGTGCCATTAGAAAATTGTCTCTTACAGGGAATTTCTTTAAATATTTCCTTATTTTACAATTAAGTGTTTCTGTCCTTTTTTAAATAAAATATATATTAATCCTAACTTTTTATTTGATTAAATCTAATAAATAGACAATTTTAAATAAATAAAATGTATCTTTTTGCTATTTTTTGGAAATAAATTATTTATAATAAAAATATAAATAAGAAAATAAATTCTTAACTTGAGAAAAAAATTGAAATTCTAATCCTGCGAACAATTTACAAATTTCTATCTGCATTTAAAATTATTTATTGAACACTCTATATCGTTAATATTTCCTATAGATTGTTGCAAACATTGTTCATATTAAATTATAATAAAAATTATTTAAATTATCACTTTTATCCTCTCCCGGATAATCGGAGTTATTGGGAGTAAAATTCCGAAAATAAAGCATATATACGAATATAATTTAATATTGATATTAAAATATTTAATAATAAATAATCTTGCAAAAATTAATATAAATATTATTTTTTGTTAAAAACCAAAACAAACTATAATTTTTTATTCTTATTTTTTTCAAATAATTTTTTAACCTTCATTCCCCACCCACTCACTTATTTACTATTTTTTCCATTCCATCAAATCCTCAACAAGTGCCTAAATATTTAAAGGGTGTTTACATAAATTCACAAACATTTTAGTTGCCATTAAAAACAATTTTGTAGACGGAAAGGCCTTTTAAAGGAAAAGTGGCGTTGGAGGGAGATTGCCACAATAGAAAAGTTCCTTAGGTGTTTGGCACTTTTCTCCCTCTTTTTTTTCTAGTGTTTTTTTTTCATTTTTGCCTCCGCAACTTCAAATTTGAAAACCTTAAAATTTTTTAACAAATTTTTGTTATAAAATATTTTTTTGGCAATAATTTTTTAGTAGTCTTTAACTTCTAAAATAAGTTCCGAAACTTTCTAATTAAAAATTGAAGAATTTCCCTATTAGAAGAGCATTTATATTAGAATTGAGAGGGACGGGGATTTTTCAAATTTTTTAATTTTTTTACAATTTAGTCTGCATTGACTTCCTTTTTTCACATATTTATATAAATAAATCAAATCTCCTTTCTTCTCTTCGAGTCACATTTACGAAAGAGAATGTGAGTAACCTTGCAAGAAATATTTAATTTTTTAATTTCTAAAAATTAAAAAAATTGCGTGACATACAAAAATAAAATAAATTATATAAAATGTTACTTTACACGTATTTCTTTAAAAAATCTAAATTTGAACAAATATAAAGAACTTTTTTTCTTCCTCTTTTAATTTTACTAATTTAATTTAAAAAAAGCTTTCTATTAAATTATTTTCTATTTTAAGAAAATAAATAATAAAATTCTTGGTATATTTTAATCTGTAATGTGTTTTTATTTTTTAAATATGACGGAAAAAATTTTTTTTGGACATTTCTGTCAAAAATTGAAGAATATTTTTTTAGATTTTTGACATTTTCTCAATTTTTTTTTCTCAATTTTATTTAAATAGGAAAATTGTTTTTGTTGTCTGACCAATTTGTTAAATTATCTTTTGGATTTTTTAATCTGATTTTTAAAAATATTATGTTGAAATCAGATTTAATTTTCCTAATTAAAAATAGAAAATTAAAAAAAAAAAAAAGAAAAAAATATCTGGTCTTTGCATTGCAATCTCTAATAGACTACCCCACAAAACATAACACTAAAATTTGTATTGACCAAATATTAATTTTATTTTTTAAAGTTTTATTTTATTAAATGTCATAAAATTTGGTCAAAGATTAAATAATTTTTAAAACAATTAAATAAATTTTTTTTAATTTTTTTTTATTAAATACATATTAATTATATTTAATTTTTGCTTATTTCTTAAAATAACTCTTTCTTTTAATAATTATTCTCTAAATATTAAATTCAAAAAATTATTTTAAAATAAAAATCTTTGTTGTTTATTGTTTAGTTAAATAATAAAATTATTTTTTTAAAGAAAATTAACATTTTTGCAACAAAAATATTTTTAAATGTCAATTAAATTAATTCGTGAATATATAAATAAATTACAAAAAATTGAAAATAAATTTTCTCATTTTTAAATATTTAATTTTTAAAATAATGAAAATTGTGTTTTGGAGGTTTTTTTAGATTTTTTCTCTCTTTTATTAAAAATATAGAAATAATTATTAGCTATTTAAAAGGCTGCCATTACTGAAATTAATCAGAAAAGAATTTATTAATAAATAAACAGTCAACTCTCGATATAACAAACTCAACGGGAACGAAGAAAAAGTTCGTTGTAACGAGGGTTCGTTAAATTGAGAGAAATTATATCGAGAGTTGACTGTATATTGAAAATATAAATTTAGCTCCCGTTATAAAACCAAAATTATAAATTTAAGATATCCTTATTATTACAAGAAGACAGAGTAGTGAGGAATACGAAAACAGTCTTCATAGATTTTTAAAGCGAAGGAAGAAAATTAAAATATCCGGATAAGTTTTGAGAACAATTTTATTTTTTAAAATAAATATTTTTAAAATTCTTTAAAATTAAAAAAACATGTCATTTTCAATAAACCTAAACTTTTCATTTCTTTTTAAGCAAAAAAATAAATAAATTTTTATAAAAGCATTAAGAATTTGTATTTTTATAAAATGCTTTTTCTCCACTTTTGTTTTTAATGTTCTTTTAACCCCCGCATAGCTAATTAATGTTTTTTTAAAACTTTTTTTCTTCTAAAAAATAAAATTTATTTTTATATTTATTTTTTTTTATATTTTTTGCCTCTTAATTTGCCTCAAGCCTTTTAACCATTTTTTCACACTTGGCTTGATCTTCTTCATTTTTTTAATAAAAATAGGAAAAATATTTTAAGGCAAATATTTAAAGATGGCAAAAGAAGTATTTATTTATTTTACATAAATTCTCACAAAATTCCCAACATCCGTTCATGTGGAACAGGGAAATAAAAAAATTGTTTGACAATTTTAATAATTTTTTTTCTAAATTTATTCTTATAATTCCCTTCTTAACATCTTCATTTAAACCCAAAAAAATTTGTCAAAAAATTTATTATTGCCCCCATTTCTTTTTTTTTGGCTAAAGACGTTAAATATTTTTTTTTTATTTTTTTTTCTTCCTCTTCCTCCCTTCGTCACCCCATTTTTACTTTTTTTTTAAAAAATACTTAAGTCACTTCAACAAGTAAAAAATGCCAGCCAATTGCCTCAAGTCAAAAAATGAGAATAAACCAGACCTGAGGCAGTCATTATTGATGCCCCTAATATATTTATTTAGCTCTTTCTTTACTTTGAAATTTTAAAGACTTTTTTTACCTTTTATTCACTTAAAACTCAAGAATTTTGAGTTTCGAATGGTTTAATTTTAATTTTTTTTTTAATGTTTGTAAGTATTGAGAAAGGTTAACAGTAAAATTAAGGGACACTTTACGTGTTCTAATAGAAAATCAGTACAAAAGAAAGACAATCTATAGAAAGTTATCATTAATAAACAGACACTCTTTTTAAATAACGTCAAAAACAGAATCTCTTCTCTAATAGACCAAAATTGTATTTAAAAATAATGTAAAGAAGCCTTTCTTTAAAAGAATTTAAAAATAACTTTCTTTCTAGTCAAGAAAAATAAAAATGACATTTTTCTTGGCAATGTTTCTATTTTTTAATTAATTATAAAAATAAATATATACCGCCTACACTTCTTTTTTGATGATATATTTTATTTTTTAAATTTGTTTATACCAACAGCTTTTTTTCTTCTTCCTTATTTTTTTCTTCCTGTTTTTCTTTCCTCAAAAATATGTTTTCTGATTTAAATATAATTTAAACAGAATTTTATAAAATATTTAGAGAGAGGTTTTTGTTGCTACATACTTAATTACCTTTTCTTCTTTTCTTCTTTTCTTATTTTTTAATATTCCATTTTTGTTGTTGTCCTTTCTTTTGTCATTTACACACAAGTCTTTTGTCAGTCTCTTTTATATATTAATGTATTCATTCAACTAGTTAGTTAATGAGGAGAGATTGAAAAAGCTTGGTAAAAAAGAAGGGGATATAATTGTTAAAAGCACTGTGAGGACATAAACATGGATGAATGGACAAATAAAATATTTTTAAGGTCTGAAAATGTAGTTTTATTTTATATTAATTTTTTGCCATTTTATTCAAAACTTCAATAAATATAATTTTTTTTTTCATTTTCATGTTTTTATTGATGAAAATTTTTTTTTTATTTTTCCTTTTTTTAATGAGCATATTTATTAATTAAAGGTGTGGCTCTCTTATTTTAGAAAATTTAATTATTTCTACAAAATGCTACAAAATTTTAAATTGTCAATAAAAATAAAAAGAAATACTTGTGTTAATTGTAGACCTTATTATTTAACGATAACCTGCTTTTAAATCCCATAGGATCTAATAATAATTTTTATTTATTTTCACTCACCTCAGAGATTAAAATTCATTTATGAGGGAGTGCTTTTATGATTACTGATATTATTTTGATACAAAATCCCAAAGATTAATTAAATAAATTTGACTTAAAAGAGCACCAAATGGGATCTGTCAATGGGTGCCATTTTACCAATCGGAGTTAAATTTCTTATCGTTTTTTAATTTAAATCATTTTTGATATATTTTGTTAAATGCCAATATATTTTGCTAAAAAAAGAAAAAAATTGTTTTTCTTTTCTCTTCAACTAAAAAAAAGTTTTTTCTTTCTTTTTCTTTCCAATAACAAAATCTCTGCATTTTTAATAAATTAGTTGTTTGTTTGGTTAACCTGCATTTTTCTAATAAATAATTTCTTAGAAAATAAAAAAACACCAAAACACTAATTCATCACTTCCCTTTATATATTTTTCTTTCTTCTTCCTTTTTCCTTTTTAAGTAGTAGCCTATAAAAATTTTCTGTCAAAAACTACTAATTCCGTTCTAAAACAGAAACATCATTCAAAAAATAATTATTTTGTGTTTTTTCGATATTTTAATCTTTTAACTTTTTAAAGATTTTTTTAAAATTTTTTTCGCAAATTTTTTTTATTTTATTAAAATTTAGTTACTAAGGTTCAAGTCAAAAAATAATTGTGAAAATTTTCTTATTGTTTTATTCTTACAATAAAAATTTTATTTTTATATTTGGCTAACAATAAAAATCAAAAACTAATCCTTTTATTTCTTCACTTTTTCATTAACGGGTTTTTCTCATATTTATTTATGAGGTAAAAACAATTATTACGTATTATGAAAAAAATAAATAAAATTTAAAAAGTAAATAATACGAGAGATTTTAAGGCTTTATTTGTTGCCATGTGTTTACTCTAAATATATACCTATATAATTATTATGTCCTTGAATCTATTTATTAAAATTAATTAATAATTTTTGTATAAATGTAGATAATTTAAAAATTAATATCAGAACCCTTTTTATTTTTTATTTATTAAATCAAGCTTTTCCTAAGGTGTAATTTATATAAAAAATGTCTAGACCAACAAGAAATTATTTTCTTTTGTTTTTTAAATATATTTTTTATTCAAAAATTTGTTTCATTTTTAAAATAATAAAAAACCATTTTTCTAACGAGAACTTAAAAGAAAAAAATTTTTTTCAACCTTTAAACTTTAATGTTTGTTTTAATATTTTATTATTTAGCTTTCAAACACTTTTTAAAATAACAAAATAAAAAATAAAAATGTGTGGCTAATATTTATTGAAAAAAGAGATCATTTTCATAGTTCTTATAAAATAATTTGAAGAATTTAATAAAAAATAAAAGAAAAAGGAAGTTTTTATTTTTTATAAATTCTTTTGATTGATTTTGACGTCTAAACTATTTTTTAAAATTAATAAATAAATAAAATTAATATTTATTAAATTAATTAAAGATTTAATTTTTTTAAATTAATTGAAATATTTTCTACAAATATTTTTTTAAATAAATTTAATTTTATTTTAAATTTTTTTCTCACTACAAAATTTCTAAAAAATTAATCTAAAATAATTCCGCATACATCGAGACCTAAATAATTTTTATTTAAAATACGAAACGAAATTATTAAACGATAAAAACGAAAATATTAACAAAAAATTTTTTATAAACCCTTCTATTTAAAAAAATTTTTTTTTTCATTTTCTGATTTGCAGAGATGGGAGAATTTTAATTAAATTAATTTATTATTTTTTCTTAATTTCTTTGTTTTTTATTACTTTAAAAAACACATTAAATAAAATATATAAAATTACTAAAATATTTTTTTTTAGAATAATATCACTCCCATCGCTTCAAAATACCAAAAATTTTTTTAATTTTACAAAATATTTTCAAAATAATTTTTAAAATTTTCTTTGTTTAATTTTTAAGCATTTCTCCATATACAAATTTTCTATTAAAAAAATATAATTTTTTAATTATTAAAAATTAAAAAAATATTTATTAAAGAAACTCATTAATAAATACAAAATATATATAAAATAATTTTTAAGAATTATTTTTAAAATTTTTTATTTTAGTTAAAAATTAAAAAAAACATTTTTGGGCCTTATTTGCCCTTTATTGATCACTTAAATATTATTAAACAACAAAATAAATTTAAATCGCAAAAACGGGTCTCAGAGGAAATTCCCCAAATTGGGGGCTTTTACAGCCTCCAATGAATATTTTAATTAATACAAATTATTCTTTAAATATTAATTCTTCTGAAGAATTTGTAAGCCTTCAATCTAAAATGACAACAAATTCAATAGAATGGAGACATCCTCTTTTAGCTTTAATTTTAATGGTAATAAGTTTTTTAATTTTTAAATTCTATTTTAATTAATCTATTTTAATAATTAAAAATTTAAAATAAAAAATTAATTTAAAAAAATATAGATCAGATATTGGATTAGATTCTAGTTTTTCTCGTTTTTCTCGTCTAACAAAAATACAATCAGACTAGAAATAAAGAATAGACCTTCATAAATTAAAATTAAATAAAACTTTGACTATTGTAAAATAGTTACAGCAATGAATAACTAAAATTAGATAATTTATAACACAGCCATCTTGTTCATTATCTTCTTCCTTGTTTTAACAATTAGGTTACGAGTTAAGAATAAAATATTAAGAGTTCCAAACCCTAATAATTTTCAAAAAAATATTTTTAATTTAATTTTAGTTATTTTGTATGGCAACAGTTTTTGGCAATTCTTTAGTTGTATTAGCTGTTTTTACTAAAAAATATTTAAGAAATCCAACAGGTAAATAAAAATATAAATTAATTTAATAATTAATTTAATTTAAAGGTTATTTAATTGTTTCTTTAGCTGTAGCTGATTTAATTGTTGGTAGGTTATTTTTTATAAATTTAATTTAAAATTTAATCTCTTAATTTTTGTAATAATAAAATAATGTTATTTTTCTTGAAATTAATTTTTGCAATAATTTTTCATTTTTTTATTTAACCTTTTATTTTTTTTAATAATAATAAATATTTTTATTAATTTTTATAATTTATTTCCTTAAAATTATTTTTTTTTAATTAATTTTTTGCTATAATTTTTATTTTAATTTTCTTTTAATATTATTTTGCCTATTTTTTTGCAGAAAAATTATTTAAAAAAATTATTTTTTAATTCACCAAAAATTAATTAATTTAACAAAAATAAATAAATATAAACATTATTTTTGTAAATATTTTTATTTATTTTTAAGGTCTTGTTGTTATGCCGTTAAATTCATTATTTGAAATGTCAAGGCATGTTTGGATGCTTGGTAAGTGTTAAAATATAAGAAAAAAGTTTATTTTTGAAAAACAATAGAAAAAATTCTAAAAAAGAAAGTTTCTTTTTATTAGCATAAATAAAAGAAAAATAAATTGTTTTTTAAAAGAAAAATAATTTTTGTTTAATTGTAAATGACATTTTGATTGTGAATATATATTAAAAGTAAAAAAAAAAGAAAAATAAAAAATAAATTAAAAAGGTTTAACAACTTGTGATATTTGGCATGCATTAGATATATTAGCTTCTACAAGTTCAATATGGAATTTATGTGTAATAAGTTTAGATAGATATATGGCTGGAATTGATCCTATAGGTTTTTAATTTGATTTTAAAAATTAATTAATTAAAAAAATTAATTAAAATTAATTAATTAAAAAAATTAATTTTGAAATTATTTGAAATTAATTATTTTATTTATAATTTTTTAATTAAATTAATCTTAAAGGAATATGTATTTTTTTTAGATATCAAAAAAAAAGAAAACCGTGAATTTTTGGATTTTCATACAATATTTTTCTTTTTTTATTCCATAAGATTAGACAATTTTCCAATTTTTTATTTTTTTTTAATAATTTGAAATTAATTTTTAAATAAAAATAATTTAAAATATTTTTATTATTTTTCAAAATTATTACTTTTTATTTAAAGGTTATCGTGACCGTGTTTCTAAACGTCGTATTGTTTATTGTATTTTGTTTGTTTGGATGGTCTCTGCCTGTAAGAAGAGATTTTTAAAAATATTTATTTAAATTTTATTTTCTAGGTATTTCATTCCCAGCTATTTATTGGTGGAGAACTTCATCTCCACATCTTTATACTGACCAAGTAAAAATAGAAATATTTTTAATAAAATAATTTAAAAAAATTATTAGTTTTTGTATTTAATTAATTAAAATATTATTTTTAATAATAATTAAATAAAAAATTAAATTAAAGAAAAAATGCCTTTTTACTGATGATGCCTATTATGTAATATTCTCTTCATTAATTTCTTTTTACATTCCTCTTGTGTTAATTCTTTTTGCTTATGGACGTGTTTATTGTATTGCTACAACACATTCAAAGTCTATGAAAAGTGGAGAAAAAAGGGTTGGGGAATTTTTAAAAAATTTGTAAAATTATTTTGAAGCTTAGAAATAATTAAAATATTTTTAAAATTAATATTTTTATAAATAAATTATCAAAAATTTCCAGATATTGTTAAAACGTAAAAAAACTCGAAACTCTGGAAAATCAGTAAAATCAAGTCCAGACGGAGATGGAGATTCTCCTCGAAATAATTCTGGATGTTCCGATACAATGAGAATACATTTTGGCCAAAAAAGGAATACTGTAGTTGCTACAAACAAACTTCCTTTAGTTGCTGTATCTGATGATATTGGGGATGGTTTTTGTGGAGGGGATAGCGAATCAACAACTGAAATACGTTGTAAATTAATTTTGAATGGAATGAATTCTTTAAAGGCAGCACAATATGGAATTGGGCATAGAAAGTGTTCAAGCAATTCTTTAATGTTACATGCTGCTAATATGGCCGCTCAAAATGCTAATTCTTCCAGGTGTGGTTTTGAAAAAATATTTTATTTTCTTTGAAGAATTCCTCAAACCCTGTCGTTTCTAGAGAGTGGATTCCCTTATGAACACTAGTGCCCATTTAGAAATACAATCTCCCTGTTCAATTTCATTTAACGGGGAGAGGAATCCTCTGGACATTTTCCACTATTTCAACTCTTATAAGACTCGTCCTTAGTTCATTCATCCTCATAAGGACGTTCCTGGGGCTAAATGGAAATAGGATGATATTAAATCTGAATACTTGATCCCATTTTTGCGCAAATCTATTTAAAATGTAAAATTTAAAGAGGATCAAATACAACAATGAAAAACTCAAGAACAGCATCTTTTTCAATTATTGGAGATAATAAAACATTTAATAAATCTGAATGTCCCACAAGTCTTTTACAAAAGAAAAGAAGTCCTACACAAATGACTAATTATTCAATGTCTATTTCTACACCAAAGTCATCAATTGCTTCTTGGTTTAATTGTAGTGGAGAAGTAATAATTAAATAAAAATTAAAAAATATAATAATATTATTTTTAAAGAGTCCAGATCATCGACAACATTTATTAGAATTGTGCCATAATGGACAGGTGAATATTTAAATATTAAATAAAGGATCAAAGTAGAGAAAAGATTATAAAGTAAAATAAATACTTATTACGGAGTATATTTTTATATATTCTTGGTCCAAAAATATAAAATCCATGAAAGTTAGATAAAAATCGAGTAGACTAAAAATATCTTGAAAAGATTACGTCAAATCTGAGTTTAAAATAATCTTTTTTTCTCTAGTGGAAAGTAAATAATAAAATTTTCTAAAAGCTTGGGAGAGCTCCTTAATTAAAAGTAAAAAAAATATCATTTTAATTTTTAATTGAATATTACATATTTATTTTATTTATTCCTCTTACCAATCTCCCCAATTTTATTATTTAAAAATAAATTTTCAAAAAATTCAAAAAATCCAAACATTTATTTTTAATAATTTTATAGGATGTTGAACGTCATCAATTAAATAATCCATTAATTAAAAAATCCAATGGTAGCCCTATACCTAATAATCAAAATCATCAAAGAAAGAAAATCGGAATGAGAGAGAAGAGTAGACAAATGATAAAACAATTAAATGAACAAAGAGCAGCTAGAACATTAAGTATTGTTGTTGGTGTATTTATTTTATGTTGGACGCCTTTCTTTTTATTTTCTCCAATTATTGCCTTATGTGGAGATAAAAAGGTAAAAAGGAAGAGAAATTTTTAAGAGGAATTTAATTAAAAATTATTTTTTGTATTTTTGGGGTATTTTTTATGAAGGTTCATGACCAAACAGATTCCTTTAGGTTTTCATTGAAAATTTTTGTGGAAGGAATTAAGGAATATTTTTAAATTTTCTTAAAAATTTTTTAAATTTTAAATTTTAACTTTTCTGTCTTCTATTCAAAATCTACTTATTGAAGGGAAAAAAATTTCAAAATTTTCGATTAGGTATTTTATTATCAATGTTAAGTCAGAATCATTGTTAATTCAATAAAACCTAAAATTCAGAGTTTCATCTGCCCTTGAAACATTTACATCAAAAAATAATTTTTCCCTAAAATTTTCTTTTAATCTTTAGTGCTTTGAAAACCGTGACGCTGTCTTCTCAATAATTACTTGGGCTGGCCATTTAAATTCAATGTTAAATCCATTAATTTATTCACGATTTTCCCGTGACTTCCGAAAAGCATTTAAACAAATTTTAACTTGTGAAAGAGAAAGACCAACAAAAAAGGCTATAAAGTAAGAGGGTTTTTTAAATTAAAAAAATTTTTTAAATCTAGAAGCCCTTTAAATATTGTACTTGCACAATTAAATAGTATGGCAATGATTGCACCCCATCCAATTGATAGTAAAACTATGAATGAACAACAAAATGTTAATTATGCAAATAATTCTTTATCAATTGATGAATTTGATAATGATAAACAAAAATTAAATAATTTAGACAATAGCTAATTAATTATATCCTATTTAGTAAACTCTCATTATTAACGACTTTTTGAAAAATAAAAGACGTCAATTTAGTGAAAAGGAAAGAAAAGTAATTTTTTCAATCTTGTCGCTACTAATGAGAGTTGTTATTTATTTTCTTTTTTCCTTCACTTTTTTAAAATTTTATTCAGAAATTTCTAAAAATATATTTTAAGAATTTATTTAAAGATTTATTTGATTAAGGAAATTATTTGCCAAAAAATGACATAACTTTAGTTATTCAAAAACTTAAGAGGGAAACTGGGCAATTAATAACAAATAAATAACAAAAAAAAACTTTTTTAGAAAAAAATTTTTATGCAAAAAAATTGCCTAAATGTGTTGTTTTTTATTATTTAAAATTTTTGGATTAAAAAAGGGAAATGATAAATTAGAAAAAAAAATTATTTAAATTGTGAAGGAAATAAATAATAAATTTTAAAATATTTCTTTTCAATACCACTTTAATATATTTCTTTTTATTATTTACCTCAAATTAATTCAATTATTATTTTTTAAATACATAAATATTAAAAATTTAAATATTCTTATGATAAAAAATTATTTTTAATTATAGGCAGTGTCAAAATTATGAAATCTTTTCTTTTTTTAGAAAATGATAAAAAAATATTTTTCGTATTTTTTTTTAAAAATTAATAGAAAAAAAACAAAATTTATAAAATTTAATTTTAACAATTTTTATTACATTTATTAATATTTAATAATTCTATAAATATATAATTATTTATTGGATTATTCTTTATTTTATTTTCATTAAATTTTATAATTAAAGATATATTTATTTTTGTATTGTTTTTATTTGTTTTTTGATCAAATCCAAAAAACCAAGCATAACTTGAATAATTTTTTTAGAATTATTTTTTTAATAAAAAATCATACGAATGTTTTCCTTTTAGCCAAGGTCTGCCAATAAAACAATTTTGTTTTTCATTTTTGTAAATGATTGGTAAAATCTTTAAAATTAATTTAATTAAAAATACAACATTCAGAAATTTGTAAATTTTTAAAAAAATATTTTAAACAATTTTATTTATTTCTATCTTATTAGGCATGAATATGACATTTTTATTCTTTTGAGAATTTATTCTTTTATTTCTAATTCTTTTTGAATTTTAATTTAGTAAATTACAATTCCCTTTTAGTAGTAATAGTTTGTGAATTAAAGGAACTCGTTTTTGATTTTGGAATTTTTTGTGACCGATTTATTGTAAATAAAATAATCAAAAAAGTTTTCATTATTTTAACAAATTTCTCATTGAAATTAATTAAAATTTAAATAAAACTTACATTCATTTGGCACTGCCCTCCTTCTTCTAGAAGACAAAGAAAAACTTTTAATTTAACATTTTCTTTCGTCCTAAAATTATAATAAAATTTAGTACATTCATTTTCATTCATAATTAATATTTTTGAGCGAATATATTTTTCATTTTTAATTATATTTATTGGAAAATAGTTGTTAGTTATATTTAATATTTTTGTTTCCTTTCCAATACCAAAATAGGCATATTTATCTAAAAATAAATAGATAAATATTTAATTTTAATCATGAGTAAGTCTAAATATTTAAAAATTTATTTATTTTAAATTTTTAATATTTTGATAAATTAAACGTCTTAATAAGAAAAAATGAAGGTTAGGGAGCACAGAGTAAGTTACTCTTCTCATGCCAAACATTTGACTTTTAGGTCTATCCCATTTCGGTTCATTTGAATCTTGAACTATATAAATATACAAGAGTATAATTCGTAACAGATTTTTAGGGATCGGAGGAATAATCTTTTTAAATTATTAAAAATTCTTTAAAAATAACCTTTATTTGTTTTATTTTCTCTCTCCTTCTCACAAATTTCTTTACAAATTTGTTCACTTTCAAAATAATTAGAATTTTGTCTAATATCACACCCATTATACCAAAAAGGTCTACAAACATTATAACGTTGATCAAAAAAGAATTTAACTTTCCAAGGAAATTTTCCACAATTTTTTGTTAAATTTAAATCAAAAATTTCAAAACAAGCATTCTTTTTTAAATAATTTTCTTCATTAATTTTTTCTTTTATTTTTAATTTATTTTTATTTAAATGTTCTCTAATTTTGTGATTTGTTTGTTTTAAACATTTATCTTCTTTTATTATTTTTATTTTTGTTGGTTTATTCTTCTTCTTTTTTTCTAAACTGATTTGAATTACACCATTTGGTTTATTTAAATTTTGTTGTTTTCTGTGAGGGTGTTGGTGATACTTAAAGATTTTTGTATTTTTTAAGAATTGAAATTTTATTACTTTTTATGTTGAAAAGAAAAATACCAGGATATTTTTAAATTATGAGTAGAGCCCGGCCAGAAGTGTCTGTCGGTATTTTTCGGTTAAATATCGATATCGAATATCGAGAAATATCGAAAAAATATCGTATCGACCGGGCTCTAATTATGAGGACTATTAAAAATTTCTCACGCGTACTCAGTCATTGGATTTATTATTTTTAATTTTTAAATAATCCCCTCCACTCAATGAATCAAAAAAATTCTACTGTTTAGTCTAGATGAAAAAACATTAATTAAATTATTCATTTACCTCGCTTGTCTTTCCTTCACAAATTTGTTGGCATTTATTTAAATTATTAAATAAATTTCTATGCCTCATAAAATAATTGTTGTAATTATTCTCATAATTATTTCCAATCCCATTAATTATCTCTTCCCTAAAACAACTTGCATCCATCCAAAATGATCTACATCTTAAAATATTTGAGTCAAAAAAGTATCGTTGTTTCCAAATTCCAACTGCACAGGGCTGTCTAAGAGAGTGATCAAAGGGTTCAAAACATTGTGGAGATGTTATTTGGGGAGTTTGAGCTTCAAGAAAATTTAAAAATTTAATTTTAAAATTTTAGAAATTTTTGTTAAGTCACCTGAAATTCTATTTCTTTGTAGATAAACATCATTCCAACTGTTCATGTTTTCTTCTCTTCCATTTAAATAATATTTTTGCCTATCTGACTTTAAATAACCACCACAAAAAGACTCGCAGCTCAAAAATGGTTGAAAACAAAAATTTTAAAAAATTGTTTTTTAATTACTTGTTGGTCTAGAAAAAAGTTTTGAGCATTTGCTAGTTGACAACCTCCATGCCAAAATAGGCGACAACGTCCTGAATTTAGATGATAATACCAACGAGCTTGCCAATTATTTTCATATCCATTTGTAAGACATTGACGTTCATAGCGACGATCAAATGATTGTGAACATATTTCTAGAAAATTAGAGGAGGAGTTTGGCTCCGAGTTTGGCTCTATATTTTTGGAATAAGCTAATCAACTTTTATATAAAGTCGACTTCCGTATTTGATCTCCTTAGTAAAATTCTCCTCCGTTTAGAAGTTTCCAACTAAGATTTGTCCAAAATGCCTCCCTCTAGAATGAACACCTCTATATAATGAACTCCCCTTTATTTTCACTATATAGCTGCTGACTTTATTAGATTATAGTGGTTGGGTATTTTCGGGAACTCAAATATTGAAGACATTATTGTCATAATATTGGAAATTCTTTTGATTTAAAATTACAATTAATTAAAATAATTACACACTTTGGTCGTTTGTACAATTTAAACCACTACCAGCATATCCAGGTTTGCATTCCAATAATTGTTTAAATATTTTTCCATTATTTATTTTCTCACCTTAAAATACTTTCTATTTATTTTATTTTAATAAAAATACTTAACGATTTTGAATAGAAAGTTTAGCAATAATTTTAGTTTTTCTGTGTTTATGTTGTTTATGTGAACAACGTTTTCGACATTTGCGTCTACTAGAAAAACGATTTCTATTTCCTCCACAACCACTAAAAAATATTTAAAAATTAATTTTAATTTTTTAATAATTTCTTAATTAATTAATTAAATTATTTATTACCAAATAAAACTAAGCTAGTGGAATACAAAAAAAAATATTTTTTGATTAAGGCTAACAATAATTATCAACATTTCGTGTTTCTTTCCCTAACTTCATTCTAATTAATTTAATTAAATAGTATGCACATTTACTACAAAGTTTTTTGTGTTTATTTTATTTATTTCTCTCATGGGAATGCTCTATTTTAACTTTTATGTACTTAGATTAAATTTTAATTATTAACATACGTATAGTAAAACTTGAGACATTTTCCACTTTTCTTGTCCCAATAAAACCTAGTTAATTTCCTTTTACAATTTCCATATTCTAAAGGCAACTAAAAATATTAAAAAAAATATTTTTTAAAGATAATTTAAACTTTGCAAACAGCAATTTTATTCATAAAACTAGTGACTTGTTGCGGGTGAATATCTGGTTTTATCTCAATTGGTTGGAGAAAAGTTTCATTTGCAAGAGTAAAATATTTTATTATTAATGGAATTAAATTTAATAAAATAATAAAAATAACAAACATTTTCTTAAATATTAAATAAAAGGATTTTTTTTCTACGATTTTTAAAAATTTTTTGGTTAATTCTTTTAGTTTGAATTTCTATAAATTAATTAAATTATTATTTTTTTATTTTAATAGGCATTAGTTAATTTCAGTTGATCCTAAGTAATAGTTCCTCATCCACTAGTTTAAAAATAAATAAAATATCAGATATATTATTTACCAGCATATAATTAAAATTAATTAAAACAAAATTATTAATTAATTAAACATCTAATTAATTATTTGATTTATATAAATTTATTATTTAAGAAAATAATAAAATATTTAAAATATTTTGTTGTTTTTATATATTCTATTTAAAAAAATAAAAATATCCTTCTTTATATCTTCTTGTCTTCCTCAATTGGAATAAGTTCGTTTAAAAAAGTTTTTTTAGTAAAATGAAAGGCTATTTCCCCTATGGGAATTAAAAAAACATTTTTTGCTTCAATATAAGACTCGGCGGGATACAAAACGAGAAAAAACATAAAAACATATAAAAATACTTACACGTTTGAATTTAAAGTACAATTTACAAAAAAAGACGATAAATTAGTTTCTATTTAAAGGTTTACACATATTTCGGATATTGAAAAAACAAAAAAATAAAATTTAAAAATATTTAGTATTTTATTAAAAACAAAATTAAATAATTCAGTTAATTTTCTAAAGATTGGTTTTTTAAATTTTTATTCTCTATTTTTTATTCTGAATATACCTATCTGAATACAAAGAAAAATTCATGGGTTTCTATAATTTTGAAACACTCGAAAATTGAAATTATTCCAATAAATGTCTGTTTGAACGGTTTTTTATTGTTGAAATTTGAATCTACAAATATTAAAATAAATAGGTAATAATAAAATATTTTTATGAAATTTATTTAAATTATTTCTAATCAAAATGTCAATATTATTTATAATTTCGAGTATTACCCAGTATTATTGTTTTTAAAACAGCAAGTTTTGTTTTAATATTTGGTTTTTGTTTTAATATTGAAACAGCAAGTTTTCAATTAAAATATTTAAATTAAAAACGAATATAAATATAATAATTATTCTCAAAAAAGAGTTTAATATTCATGAATTCTAATTTTTTAATTTTATATTTAATTTTTGATTTTTTACAATAGCTACTCGTCTCTTTCATTTCTCCGGATGTTCATCATCACAGATGAATTTTATGATGAATTTTATAATTACGCCAATGAGGAGGGTAAATGCTAGAAATAGTTTAAGAAACTATTTCTTAAGAAAAACATATGTATAAATACTTTATTTATGTTTTGTATTATTTAAATATTTTTCGTCTATAAAATAGATGGGGATGACAAGGATTATATTGAACTTGTTTGTTTGTTAAAATTAAACTTCATTGGTGAAAGTTAAATATTTCATTTTCCCTTTTTCAATATACGCCCCTTTTTAAACATAATTAAAAAACCAGGACAAACAGTTCTATCATTTATTAAAAATTAGAAAATTTCTTCAACTTTAAATTTTATAAAATATGAAATTTAATCAACAACAAAAACAAAATATTATGAAAATAAAACATAAAAAGCCCATTAAACATATTCCTCTTGAATTGCTCGTAGAAATAATTAAAACAGCAACATATCCAATAGATGTTCAAAATCAATTGACAAGGGAATATCTCGAAATGTAATTAAAAAATAAAAGAAAAGTTAAATAAAATATAAAATTTATTAGATATTTTAATATTCACATAAGACCTAGAATATTTAAAATTCTGATAAGGTCTTAATTAACAAAAGCTTAGTTACTAGATAACCTGTAACATTCTTACATTTAGTCAAATTAATCATCCCGACAAGATTTTCATTAATTATATTGTTTGAAATATTTTTAGCCAGGAAAAGACTTCATAAAATCACAATCCATAAAAACACAAGAAACTAAAATCTCCGAATTTGATATCATTAAAATCCTAACTAGAACCTCTATCCCGAAATTCGTTAAGATAAAACTATCTTTATATACATTTCAAATGTTTCTTTCAAAAGAAAGTCGGGTCTAAAAATGGAAGCTACAGCTAAAATGTGTAAAATGCAATTATTTGGAAAATATTGGAGAAACCATATTAAAAATATTTTAACAACATCCAGAATAATTTATGATATAATTGGAAACAAATATACCAAAGGAAAGGTTAGATTCAAAGTTTAAAAAATTAAGTAGAGATCGGAATTTTGTATCGTTCGATATTCCGTAACGATTTTCCGTACTTATTTTTCCGTACTACCGAAAAATACCGATACCGATAAATACCGATGAACTTCAAAATTTTACCGTACCGTATTCTGTACCGAACTACCGATACGGAATACCAATAAATACCGAAAAATACCGCGGTAGTACGGTACGGTCCGATCTCTACAATTAAGAATATATTAAGAATTTAAACATTTTTAACAAGATTGCCTGGGAAATTATAGTTTTAGCTATGGCTGGTATCGTATCCCGACCCGATATCGGGATTTTCCATTTTTTCAAATACTGATCGGGTTCGTGATTGAAAAATCGGTATAGGATTTTTTGAAAAATTTTTTAGATCAATTCAAAAAATTTCATTATAAAATAGAATTAAATAGAATTTTTAAATAGAATTTTTTGGTGAATTTTTGTGAAAAAAAACCGTAAATTTTCCCTGTCGGGATAGCGGAGATGGGTGTGGTAATTAGCAGAGGGATGGCAATATTTAAAATATTTATCTAATCAATAAAGAATTGTTCAATTTTTCTAATTTTTTATCCTATTTTATTTCAGAAACAAATTTTTGTTGCAATAGACGTAAAATTTAACCCACTTTTATTAAAATATTTTCTTCAATGCTTAAATTACAATAAAAGTTTAAACAAAAACGTGAGATTTTAAATAAATGAAAATTTCTTATCAGAAAATCCTTCGATTTACCGAAATCGAACATTGATTTCTAAGCGACGAGTCGAAAACTCAGAAATTTTTACCCGGTCTGGGAATTAAACATGAAAAATCCTTAGAAAACTAAAAAAACCGAAACTAAATGAAATCCTTCTGTCGCTCTAATAAATGTGTGTTGTTCATGTTTTCAAAAAAAAATTAGTTTTTATTTTTTGGCATAATGTTATTTAAATTTGTTCTCATTTGGCGCGCCCTCAAAAGGTCTACCCCTCAAAATGTCTACTTGAACAAAAACCCTTAAAATGTCTACTTGAACAAAAACCCTTAAAATGTCTCCCCTCAAAATGTCTCCCCCTCAAAATGTCTACTTAAATAAAAACCCTCAAAATGTCTACTTGAACAAATACCCTTAAAATGTCTCACCTCAAAATGTCCCACAGGGAAAAACTTCCAATAGACTAAATTACTCAAATTTGCTCAAATTTAAATTACTCAAATTTATCAAATTTGCAAAAAAACAATAGGATAGAATCAAAAATCATTAAACTAGAACAATAAACAATAGAACCGGTAGATAAAAGATATCAACAATTTTTAAACAATAATATGTGTTATCTAGGAATTGAAAGAAGTACTAGGGATTGAAGATACGTCTATAATTCCGTCGTCATCATCCGAATCACGCCTATTATTGTCACGGAGACCATTGACATATCCTTGTATTTGTAGGCCAAGGAGTGTCAGGAGGTCGAGCAAGTCTTCATCATTGTCGTACATCGCACCCTCCAGTGTTTCCATAATATGTTGCTCCTGCAGCACATATCGTCGACGTCTTTTTCGCTTTTGCTGAAGAACAGCTGCACGTGCAATATCCTGTTGTTTGTCGACATCTTTTAGAAAAGCCTCCAGAAAAGAAGAAAGTGATGGGTGGTGGTTAAGTTGTTTCTGTATTTAAAATTTAGGCAAGTTAGTCTATTTTAAGCAATACCCAATGTAGTTTTGTGAGCCCAATGTAGTTTTGGGCGAAATATCCCAAAAAAGCTTGAAGTCCATTCGGAGCATTTTGAACGATAAGTTGGAAATTTGAACGATAAGCTTTAAAAATTATATTTAAATAAAATTCAATTAAAAATTTAAAATAAACCGATGGGTGTGAAAATACCAAAACAACATCCTTTTCCCCAAGCCGGTGTTGGCGACTGTCATAAAGCAGAATACTTTGGCCTCTAAGGACAGTGAGGGAATCTGGAAGGTTAATGTTCAATACATCTGCCACATCTACATTTCCAAATAGTCGCTTCTTTTGTCTAAAATATTTAAATTATATTAAATTATAAAACGAAACCTAGAGATCAGAAGCTCAAGTGCTTTATTGCTTCCCATTTCTACAAAAACCTCATCACTGATATTTGTTCGTACATCAGCCAGCACACGTGAAGGCTTCGATCGTGGCATCTCTCCGATTTGGTTCCTAATTATTGCCCTCTGCTCAGTTGCTTCCTTCCTCTGTGGATTTGATGGATGATTGTGTTCTTTGTCATTCAATATTCCCATGATTACTCCCTCTCGTTCTTCTGTAATTTTGGCAGAGGCTTTGCAGTCACGGTTGGCGCAACGGAAATATGCTCCACGGCGACGTGTGTAGCAAAAGCCTAATTAAATTATAAAATGTAGCTAAATCAAATTAAAAATAACCTGCATGCCAAAGACACAATGTTCTTTTGCTGTTTTTCCAATATCAAATTGAATAAGTTGGACTTCTGGATCTGAATTTTCATCGCTGTCATTTTCGCTGCTTATGTTGATGGGATTATTAACTTGTTCAGAAATGTTTTGCTGTGATTCCGAAGTCTGGTCAGCTGATATATCCAAATGAGGCCGTTTCTGAGCTTTTGCTAAATTTTCTAGTCGGTTTCTAATCATTTTAATCCCTAAAAATATAAAGAAATAAAGTTTATAGCGAGACAAGATAGAATGAACAATAAATCATGTAAAAATCATGTAAAATAGGCTTATTCACAAGCTTTAACCATTTATTAAACTAGTGAGACATTTTGAGGGTTTTTGTTCAAGTAGACATTTTGAGGTGAGACATTTTAAGGGTATTTGTTCAAGTAGACATTTTGAGGGTTTTTATTTAAGTAGACATTTTGAGGGGGAGACATTTTGAGGGGAGACATTTTAAGGGGGAGACATTTTGGGGCGCAGCGTTCTCATTTTCTTTCTTTACAAAAAGTTAATTTCATTCCTTCTATTTTTTACTTAAAAAGTTCTTATCAAGGAAAATGTTCCAAAATATTAAAGGAGTGTGAATTTTTATAAAACTGAGTATTTTTAGACTGGAAACTCCTTTTCGGTTGTATCTGGCCTAACCCGGTCACCTCTATAAATTATAAATAAAAATCTAAAATTTACATATTTATCTCCTTATTTTCACATTTTTCTGATAGCAATCAATAATACAAGTCTTTTATTTTTATTAGATACCTATTTAAAATCAACTTTTACTAACATAATACATCATATTTTTAACATGCAAAATTCAAATGAAAAGGAAAATATAGTAAATTCTATTATTTTTGCAACTTACATTGCAAATACTAATCTAAAATTTACGACCTAACAATTTTTTAGAAAATTCTACCTTATTTTATTATTTTATTATAGGTTCCTCTCGAAGACATGATGGCTCATTACCTACAAGCTGCTTCTAATACCGATGGAACTTCTTCCAGTTCTCAAACTCAAAATTTTAATTGTGAGAAGATGAATTACTCTAAATATTTTAAATACATAATTTAATAAAACCTAAACTTTTATAGTCTTAAAGCGAAAACTTAGTGGCAAGCTTGGCTTTGATGATGAAGGTTGTTCGTCTAAGAAGAATAAAGATGATTCACCAGCAATCGGAGTGCCTTTAATCCGTTTGCCTGAATCCAATTTCTGTCCACTTTGTAATACTCAAACTACTCGAGAAAATTGGGCTAGGCATTGCCATGGACGTCACAAAGACTTTTTGGAGAATGATCAACTTGTTGTACGTGAAGCTGAAGTTAGTTTTTTTATTTTATCTAACAAGAGTTTTTACTTAACTGAATTTGAAATTATTTTTCTATCAACCTGTAGGAGTAGCTTACACTTACCCACGATATTTTTATAGAGAATCATTTAGATCGAAATTTTTTTCAAGAAAATTTATCCATTTTCATTGGGGTTAGAAAATGGTTTTGGATTTTATCTCAAGAACTTTTATTAGAATATTTTTTACATCAGCTTATCAGCTTTTCACCAAAATATTTTTAAGATTTTTTCTTCTTTTTTTCCTTTTTGCAAAAAATACCTTTCAGGTGCGTTCATTTATTTTCAATTGTATGGAAAAGTTGAATTTCTCTGCTTATCATATTTTCCAATTTGTGACAAATATGGATTTTGCTGACAAATATGGATTTTACAGGTTAATAAAAATCAATCTTTTATATAATAGTTAATAATTTTTAGTCATGGTCTAACTAATTTTGGCTCCTTTGTTACAAATTTGTATGAAAAAAATTTGGTGACTAGTGGTATTTATTAGAATTTTATTTAAATTTACAAAAATTTAATCAAGGAGCAACGAGTATTCTTAAAGAAAAGGGATCTACAGCTTACATAAATGGAGAAAATATGCTTGGGGTTGTCGTTGCTAATTACTGCACAGACAAAGCAATTGTGTTAGCGCGTACTTATGGTACTGGAATGGTGGTAGCTAAAAATAGTAACAATTTTGGTTGTGGACAATATTTTATTAAGAACATGGCGAGATATGGAATGGAGGTGAGTTAAAAATAAATTAATTTTGTACATTTCCCTGATGTTTTGTGCCTTACAGTTGGCAAACATTTTTTAAGAAGGATGTTTATTTTAAGCAATATAACTATATTTCCTTTGTATTAGTTGTTTTATGTTAGGTTTTTGTGGGTTCTATGATTTTTATCACAAAAATATTTTATGACCCATTACTTTTAATTTTTATAATTAATATTATAGGGCTTCATTTGTTCTTCTGACTCGTCTTCTTTATATGTTACTACAAATAATAGACTTTATGAAATTCCGAGAACGAAAATCACATCTGAATTCATTACACTGTTGTCTTTATTTGCTGGAGATCGTTTGGGAGATGACCTTCAAGGAAAGGTTTGTTTTCTTCTTTTTATCTAATTTCCATCATTCTAATGATAAATTCTTAGAATTTAAATTTCAAACGATTTTTCACTCAATTCCCTAAAATTGACTTTTCTTTTTATATCTCTGCTTTAATAAAATATATTCATTTTATTATTCAGGAACATTGCTATTTTGCTAAAGATCCCAACTGTTTTTCAACGCAGGGTTCACTTCTGAACAGAATGGTTATAAATTAATTTTAAAAATTATTTAAATGCTTTAATTTTTTAAACAAATATTTTATTGTAATAAATAATTATATTTTTTTATTAAGAGCAACGATACGTTTGAATTGTCTGTTGAAGGTGAAAAGGAATATGAAAAGAAATTAAGTGTTCTTGGAGGTTTTCGTTATTCTCAAGATGTTTTGAATAATATAGTGAGTTTATATACTTTAATAGTAATAAAAAAATCTCAATTTTCTAAAAATTATATCAGACAAAATTAAACTAAAATCAGTCATTTTCTTTTCAGATCAACCTTGCGGCAGACTTTGGCGTTCCTAATTTAAATGTTGTCTAATAGCCTTGAGGTGGTTTGAGCCATTCTCTTTAAATAAACAACTTAAACAATCATTTTTTAAATTTATTTTAACACGATCATTTAAATAATTTTTTAACTTATTTATATTATTTTTAATTTTTTAACAATATATTTTTTTCTAACTTTATAAATTCACACCAATAAAAGCAAATTGAGTATAATTTTAATGAAATTAAAATTTAAAAAATACAAATTAATTTTCAAAATATTTGTGTAAAGGCTTTAAACTAGAGCCCGGACCGTACCGTACTACGGCCGTATTTTTCGGTATTTATCGGTATTCCGTATCGGTAGTACGGTACGGAATACCGACCGATAGAATTTTGGAATTTATCGGTATCGGTATTTTTCGGTAGTACGGTACGGAATACGGTACGGAAAAAACTAAAATACCGATAATACCGACCGATAAATATTTTCAATGTTTTAAGTAGAGTGCGGCACAGGACAGGATCCTGCACAGGATTTATCAGGATCCTGTCTTGAAATCCTGTTATTTTGACGTATAACAGGATTTACAGGATTACAGGATTTACAGGATTAATCCTGCAGGATCCTGTCCTGTTCGAGTTTTTGAATTCCAATCCTGTTACAGGATCCTGTAAATTTTTAAATGATTTACAGGATTTTTGAAATAAATTTATTTTGAAACGATTTATAAATTAACACAATGCCAACTGTCTTTTTCTCTAAATATATAATTTTTCACCATATTTCTTCACCCTAACGAAATAGAGCATGTCTGCTTTACAACAGATTTATGGGCACCACTACAAAAGACCGAATCACAAAAGACCGAATTCTTAAAAGACCTAAACGGGCAAAATATAACAAAAGACCCGGCAACAAAAGACCGAATTCTTAAAAGACCTAAACGGCCAAAATATATCAAAAGACCTAGTCACAAAAGACCGAATTCATAAAAGAGCTAAACGGGCAAAATATATCAAAAGACCTAAAGAAAAAAAAATAAATTTAAAAATAGAAGAATCAGTTTTATTTTAAATAACCGAATCATTTTAAATAAAACAATTAATAAATAAAATATTAAATTAAAACACCGAATCAATAAAGAAAAATCACAAAATCATCGAAGGAAAAAGGGAAAATTTAATTTTAAATAAACATTGAACTAGAAGTAGTTGGTGCATCATTCTCCGAATTTCCATTATCCACCCCATCTTCAGTATCACGTTCTTCAGGCTGGTGTTCCGTAGATCGCAATCCATCAATATATCCGCTCATTTGAAGACCGAGAAGTGTAAGCACGTTCAAAAGTTGCCAATCGTCATCGTATTCAGCTTCATTCAAAGTAGAAAACACCTGAGCTTCCTTCACAATATATTTCTGTTTACGTTGATGCTTGAAAGTGGCTGCTGAACGGGCGATATCCACTTGTTTGTCGACATCGTTTAGAATCGCGAGTAGAAAATCGCTCATGGACGGGTGATGGTTAAGCTTTTTCTTAATATATTAAGTTAGAAAAATTATAAAGAATTAAAACAAACAATAAAATGGTAGTGACTTGACTCGAGAGCATTGTTGGTCTTGGCAAGCGCCTTCAAGGCTCGTTCATTGACATTCCAGAAGGCAATTGGATATTGAGGAGTTCTTACAAGTGGCATTTCCCATCGAGGTACCTCTATAATAGCGCTTAAGCTCATGCTTGGTGTTGGGGGTTGAGAAGAATCCAAATCAAATTGCACTGGAGTAGAAATAATAGGGTGAAATGAGTGATCATCCAACGCTAAATTTTAGGTATTAATTTAAGTTTAGAATTTAGTAAAAAAACCTGAAAAACCACCACTGCTTTCTTGGACTGAATGAATATGTACCCCTTGCTGAAAAGCTTCCGATCCGAGGCGCAATTCCATCTCACTCAAACCAATGTATGTAGACGAAAAATAGGCAAGAAATGTCGAGATGCTTGCTGGAGAGGAGTTTATAACCAAACCAAACCAACCTATGAATAAAAACCAACCTATGAAATAACCAACCTATGAATTGTCCCCCTTTTTGTATTGCTTTTGTCTTTGCTGGACAATCTTTGTTTGAACACCTCCAATAATTACTATTTTTGTCATTCTTTACATATCTATAGCCTTTAATTTTTTTATATTTTTACAATTATCTTAGAATCCGAATCAAACCTACGTGCCAAAGTGCAACATTTCCCTTGTTTGTAACTCCTTGTTCAAATTTAATTAAATTTGCTTCCAAATTTTCTTCATTATTTTCCTCTAAATTTTTCTCTGGAAGTTGTACATCACTCAACTCTGATGAATCATTGATAGGCAACCGTCGTTTTCTGGATTTCTGTACCTCAATAAGCTTCGCTCTTATATCCATTATCAGTACTAAGAATTAAACATAATTCTAAGAAAACAAAAGGAAAAAATAAAAATTGGCATTTTTAAGAATTCGGTCTTTTGTTGCCGGGTCTTTTGTTATATTTTGCCCGGTTAGGTCTTTTAAGAATTCGGTCTTTTGTGATTCGGTCTTTTGAGATTTTTTGGCTGTTTAGGTCTTTTGTGACATTTTCCCCATATTGGTCTTTTGTTATATTTTGGCCGATTAGGTCTTTTGTGATTCGGTCTTTTGTTAGGACACGGATTTATGGACAGCAGACACGACTAAAGATGCTTTTATTAGGTTTATAATGTGTTTATTCATTTCTTTTTCTGATTTTCAGTTTGACTGCAACTGGTGTTACACCAAATTTTTCAAGAAAGAAGTATACTCTTGCAATGCAAAAATTCAGTGGTACACATACAGCAGAGAAGATTTCTGAAATTTTGACTGAATTGCTAAATCAGTGGGGATTGAAAAGTCACTGTTTTTTGAGTGATTCTGGAGCAAATATTGTAAAGGTTATTATTTAAAGCAGAATTGTTCTAACTTATTTATTTAGGCCCTAGAATTATTTAGGCCCTAGAATTATTTAGGCCCCAAATGCACGTTGATCCGTTGCAATGGTGGCATGTTAATGAGAAAAAATTTCCGGTATGTTATTCAGTTTTTTGTTTAATATAAATGTTTTTATATTTTTGATCCTTTTTCAAATGGCAAAGCGATACCTTTCTGCGCCGAGCACAAGCGTTGCTTCTGAACAGTTGTTTAGTGTAGCGAGGGACGTTTTTGATTATCGACGTTCAAGACTTTCCCCTGAAAATGCAGAGATGTTGATCTTCTTACATAATTCTATTCCCGATCTCAATTACAGTTATTAAAATGTTTAATAAAACGATTTTTTGTGTTCAGAACGTTTATAAACAGTACATTTACTTTTTTATAACTTTAAAAGGAAAAAATCCCCAAATCCTGTGCAGGATCCTGGAAAATATTTTACAGGATTTACAGGATTAATCCTGCAGGATCCTGTCCTGTTCGATTTTTTGCACTCCAATCCTGTTACAGGATCCTGTAAATGCGATTTTACCGCACTCTAGTTTAAGGGAAATTATTCAAATTCGCGCCAATTTATATTTAAAAAGGCAGTGTATTTTTTGGCTGCAAAATTATTTTTTTTGGCTGCATGTATGTAATTTGAGTCTAGGGTATTTTTTCTGTTTATTTTGTGTTAGTTTATGTTTGACGTCGACAACCACGTCATTATGACGTCGAGTGTTCAACATAATGTCGAACATGTTCGTTTTAAAAATGACATTTTATCCGATAAAATTTTAGTTACTTTAACTTTTTGCATGCTGTAACTTTTTGCATGCTTTTGCATGCCCTAACCTCAACTGTTTTGCGCCGCAGGCGAAAATTTTTTAATTCTAGAGAACTAAGTTGGGAAAATTCGAAGAAAAATCCGGCCAAAATCCAATCTTTAGGGGTGTATATTTGGTCACGGTTAGTCACGGTCACGGCGTGACTAAAAAAACGTGACCTATTTTATCGCCGTGACCATTATTGGTGAATAAATTATTATTTCTAAATACGGTACGGAATACCGATACATTTTATCGGTATTTATCGGTATCGGTATTATTCGGTAATACGGTACGGAATACGGTACGGTACAAAATTCCGGGCTCTACTTTAAACAATCTTTCAATAAAAGCAAAAAATAATAAAGAAGAAATTTTAAAAGGAAAAGTACTGACGGACGAAATTAAGTCGTAAAATCTATTTAATTAAGCCTTTGTACAAGAAAATAATTAAATTTATATTTAAAATATTTTAATTTTTAATAAATAACTATTAATTTATAATAAATTTTAGACCTTGAGTTAAAAATTATTTTAATTAATATTTATTGTCTATTAACAATTTTTAATTTAAATTCTTTTTAAAAATAATTTTAAAATAATTCTTAAATTATATTCTTAATCTTTTAAAAAATGAAATAAGATTTCTTTAATTAATATTTCTAATTTTGTCTCATCTAGAAACAATAAATAAAAATATTTTATCTTCAAAGATTAATTTTTCTTCAAAAGTCTTTAATTAAATAATTTTAAATAATTTTAAATATTTAATTTTTCTCCATTTTACCATATTTCTTAAATTAATCGTCTGGATGTTTTTGAAATAAAATCTTTATTTTTTACTATAGAATAATCAATTTTATATTTTAATTTACGACAAAATTTAAATAAAAATTTAGTTATCACGAAAATTTTTTTTGAATTATTTCTTTTATTAAGTATCCCGTTTCGGACTTAATTTTTAATCTATAAATTTTTTGGCGAGAAGAGAAAAACATCTGCTATTTTAAATGGAGAACACAAAAATTATATTTTCCTTGCAACTTATTATTTTGCAAAAAATGTTTATAAATACTAAATATATCTATTTGAGAAATTTTTTTTTGCTTTTTCTTAATTTTTCTTTTTTTCTTTTAAGGCTAACATTTTTGAAAACCTTTAATATTTTTTCTTTTCATTTATAAACTCAGTTTTTGCCATTTTAATTAATTAAATAACAATTTTCTTTAAAAAACCTTTCTTTTATTCTTTATTTATTATTTTCTGATATTCTATCTTTTTAATATAAATTTCTTTTTATTTTTTAAATTGTTCACGCAATAAGGTTTCCATGGCTTCTAAATGTCTTTTAACAATACGCACAAAAGTCGGAGATTGACGTGTGAATTGGTAATTAAGGAAGCCTTTCAATGAAAGGCCAAAGAAAGAGGAATAAAACGGCCTCTCTCTGTTGGCACACCTTACGGCAAAAGAAAAGTCTTTTTCTTTTAACCTATATTATTTCTCTTTAATAAAATCTAATCAAAAAATTTACATTTTGAGAAAATTATTTGGCTTTGTAATTACATGGACAATTGCGGATTAACCTTAATTTATTTTGGCGCGTTGGCGCGTTCTTTTCCTCTTTCCCTTTATCTCGATTAAAGCTTTGGTTTGGCTCAACGAAGATTGTTATTTTAGTTAGATCCTTTTATCGTATTATTAAAACATTCCCAGATTCAATACGAATTTTCTTACTCCGTCCTGTGTTTTGTTCCGCAAATCTTTGTTCCAAAAATGTCAATTTAACAAAAAATTTAAATTAAAATTTATTATTTTTTTAATTATTTTTTCTTTAAAGTCAACAAAGCAGAACACAAAATTTAATATTTTTTATTCTTTCAGTACTCCTCCCACTCATTTGCCCTCAGCTTGAGAATAAATTATAATAGACAGCTGCAAAAAAATAAAGTAAAATATTGTACTTGCGCGTGTACATTTAAAAAAGCTTTTCATTTTTTAAACAAAATATTTGTCGTCTTTTCTCATTAATTATTTAAAGAATAAATAAATAAAATGGCACCAAAAGGAAATAACAGTAATAATATACCTTCTCTTATTCCACTCAAAATTGTACCTGGACAAAATTTAACAACTTCATCATTCGAACCACAAAAACCTCAAAAGTAGGTTTTTTGAAATTTTAGAACTAATTTAAAATCCTATCCCTCCTATTTGTTTAATTTTTATAAAATTTACTCTATAAGAGAAACAAAAGTTAGTTAAATTAAAGATCACGGGATTGGAAAATATTTAAATTAAATAAAACACATATTAATTTTTGGATATTTAAAATGTTGTTTAAGTAAAATTTCAATTTAAAATTGAAAAACGTTAATCTAAAAACTTCGACATTCAACATTATAATTATTATTCTTCTCAAAAATTTAAAAATAATTTTTTAATCAAATAAATAATTAATTTTTGAAATTATCTCAAAACCAAAAATAGAATTTTATTTTTAGTTCAAAAAATTCCACACATTTTTTGTAAATATTTTACATTTATTTTACAAAAACATTTTAGCCTGCTAAAAAATAAATTATATTTTTTTGTTTCTATATTTAGAAAAAAGAACTTTCCCATAAATAAATAAAATAATAAAATTATTTCCGTTAATATTCAAAACAAAATTAAATATTTTTTTTGTCAATGATTTCCAATTTAAGCTAAAAATAATGGGATAAACAAATTAATTTTTAAAAATAATTTTTAAAATTTATTTTTTAATTTTTTTAAGAAATTTAAAACAACAAAAACAACAAAAAATGATACTTCCCAAAAATGAAGGAAAACATAAAATTTTAACAAAAAAATTAACTGATGTAGATAATCGTCCATTAAATAAAACTTTCACAATTGCTAAAAGTTCTAATAATATAAATAAAGAAGATGATAAATTTAATAGAAAAAGAAGTAATAGTTTTGATTCTGATTTTGTTGATTTTGGGAAAGGTTAATTAATTAATTTATTTATTTTCTTAAATTAATTTATATTTTATTTGTTTATTTTTATTTAGTTGACTTGTTTTCGAAAAAAACACCTTTAATTTATTGCAATAAATTAAATTAATAATTTATTTTTATTTGTTTTTATGACATTTTTAGTAAATAAATATAAACGTCATTTTTTAAGAAGCAATTTTTCTTTTAATTTTTAAAAATAAAAAAATAGACAAAACATTTCTTGGACACCTTTGAGACTTGTGACTGATTTATTTTTTAGCTTGAAATGTCAGAAAACGGAAATCGGAATTTAGAAAATTTCTGGAAAAATCGGAAAATCCGACCCACCTCTGATAATAAGAGGGATAAAAATTTAATAATAGTTTTATCAATATTATTTTTCTCCTAAAAATAAATTTATAATTTTAATTTTTAGGTGGAACATTAAGAATAAGAGTAGAAAAAACATGTTTTGCAATGGATTGGGGAAGTAAAGAATTAAGAGGAAGAAAATCAGGCAATAATAATTTAAATAATAATTTTCAACAACAAAATAAAGAAAGAAGAGAATTAAATAAAAATAAAGATTCTACTCCAAAATTGCCTTCTTTAGAAGGATTTTTACCTGGAAGAACATGTTGTCAACTTCAATTTTGTAGATTTTCTAATTTGGAATTGTTAAAATATAAGAGGAATTTAATGAATTAATTTTGTTATTTTTAATTTTTAATGCCTCAAAAATTTTAATTTTTTGTAAATAAATATTCGTCTCGAATTTTCAAAAATTTTTTTATATGTTTACAAATAACTTTTTTAACAAAATAAAGTAAGATTTTAGTAAGGTTGGTTATAACCTAAATTTTGAAAAAATGGGAAATATTCGGATAATTTAATGGACAATAAAAATATTTTCTATTTTATCGCGTTTTTTGGTTTTTGCAATATATTTATTTTAATACCTATTTCAAAATTTTTATAACCTAAAAACCTTAATTATAACCTAAATCTGAGTTTTAATTGTCTTTGTAGTTATTTAACAAATTTTTAAACATAAATAAATTTTTTAGAAATGCTTCCGGAAATTTGATGAATTTCTCTAATAATTGTCATTATACCCTAATTTCAAATAAAATAAGTTTTGCTTAATTTTGAATATATTTTGTTAAAAATTATTTTTTAAAAATACAAAAAAAATATTTATTTATTTGAACATTTATTTAATTCTTTTTATTTTATAAATCTTTTTAAATTTTACTTTTTTTATAAATTGGATTACGCAAATTTAGTATTTCCTTAGTTCAATCTTTTTTTTAAAGAATAAATCTCGTCTTATTTTCAAAAATAAAATTTTTTTCACATTTTTTATCGATAGAAATTTTGTTGTTTATTTTATTTTAATTAAATTTCTGAGCCTTATTATTTTAAAATTAAATTTAAAATAATTCCTATTATTTGGTTTATTTTAAGTTAAAAATTAATAAATCTATCAATTATTTTCAACTATTAACTAAAAATGTTTATTAAAATTTTTTGACAATTTTTTTTAAATTCTTTTGTTTCCAATCAGTTTATTTGTTTATAATTTTTTTATTTCTTTTTATTTTCTCTCCAAATAATGTTTCCAACAGAGAGCTCTGTAATTATTAAAAAATAAAAAAAAACTTATCATTTTTTCAACGAGAATTTTTATTTTATTTTTTCGTAATTCTATAAGTAGAAAAATAATAGTTTTTAACTCATATTGTAAAATACACCCAATCATTAAACGAATTTCTTAAATTAAAGTAATTATTTTCCCATAATTTTAATTTTCAATCTCAAGATATTTTGATTGTATTTCTTATTGTTTTTACTCGATAAATTCCCCTGGGGAATTATTTTTTCAAATCATTTCCGACATGGGGAATTATTTGAGGGTGGGGAATTAATCGAGTAAATACTGTAACGAATATTTAAAATTAAAAAAATAATTTAATTTAAATATTATCGCAAGGCTTAAATTTATCCCTAGGGTCTATTTTGTTTTTGAATGTTGAGGTTAATTTAACTTGAGGTTAATTTAACTTAAAATTTAAAGTTAAATTTTAAGTTAAATTGAGGTTAATTTAACTTAAAATTTAAAGTTAAATTTTAAGTTAAATTGAGGTTAATTTAACTTAAAAATACTTAATAATTAACTTAATAATAGAAAAATATTAAAATTTAAAAAATATTTTTTTCTTGTTGCATAACTTCAAAAAATATTCAAATGTTCTACTAGTTTTCCCCATATTTTATATAAAAAGTTGTCAACATTACTCTAACATCAAATATTTTTTAAAAGATTTTTTTTTGGAGAAGAACATTATAATTCAATTTATTTTGGGGCAAAGGACATGCAAGAAAAAATATTAAAAGAGAATGGCCGAAAAGTTTTAAAGAGGGGCAGACATCCGTGAAGAGATAAAATTATTATTTTTTTGATGGAATAAGGAAGAAGTCAAAAATGGCATTTCCCACTCACTCAATCATATTAAATTATTATTTTTTTGTAAATAGTGACAGACCGTTGGCTACTTTTTTGCAAGTTTTTTTTTTGCATGTTCTCGATATTAAGAATTATTTGTTGAAAATTTTGAATATTTTTATATAAAAATTTATTTTTAGTTTATTTAATAAATTTGCTAATAATTAATAATAAAAATAAAAAAATATTTACAAAAATCATTTATAATAGTTTTTATCACTATAAAATCACTCCTATTAATTTTGGCAATTTTTCTGATAATTTCCCAACGCCTTTCTCATTTAAATTTAAACCCGACACATAACTCAGAAAATCCCATAACATGCAAAAAACTTAATTAGACTTAAAAGAGAAGGAAAAATTTAAATAAATATAAATTTAACAAAAAATATTTTTCAGTAGAAAATAGTTTAAAAAATGTTATATAGCCATGTAACTTTATTAATGCTTAGAGTTATGGATGTTGTTACAAAAACATCTGTTCAACAATCTGCAAGAATGCTTGTGGCTGAAATTCCTGGTGATATTCAGGTTTAAAATTTTAAACTCTTAAAACTCTAAGCTCCTTATAACGGGAGATAATTGAAATTGTTTAAGTGATAAAAATGATTGACTAAGAAAAGTAAAATTAAAATCGTAAAGTACTATAGTTTAAAATTTCTTCAATGAAAAATTAAATCAGATCGGTGCCCTTTTCCCAATGCATCGTCAAATTGCTGGTGCCGAAGGTTGTGGTGCTATTTGGGAGCAATATGGTAATAATGAAATTAAATAAAAATATTATTAATTTTAATAAAAAGGAATTCAACGTGCTGAAGTAGCATTACTTACAATTCAAGAATTAAATAAAATTCTACCATTCCGACTTGGAATAAGCATTAGAGACTCTTGTTGGACTGAAAGAATAGCAATGGAACAAGTTTATTTCTCAAAAAATATTTTTAAATTATTTTATCAAAAAAGACGATAGCATTTCTGAGAGAGGGAGTTACTCAATGTTCTTGTTGTCAAACTGCTGGGTGTCAAAAGAAGGCAAACCCTGTTGTTGCTATTGTTGGACCGGCAAAGTCTTCAACAACTATAGCAGTTCAAAATCTTCTTCAAGTCTTTCGAATACCTCAAATTGGATATGCTGCGACTACAACAGATTTAAGTGATAAAGAACAATTTGGCTATTATCTTAGGTAAATTAAAGACTGGTTTTGGGTTGGTCCTGCTTAGAAATATTGAAATCTGTGGGTAGCACTCAGAAAGCTTTATAATTCTTAAAAATTCGCAGAGTTGTGCCTTCCGATGCTTGGCAAGCTATGGCTATAAGCCAACTTTTAATGCATTTCAGTTGGACTTATATTGCTGTTGTTTATAGTGCTGGTAATTAAAAGATAAAAAATTTAAGAATAATTTCTTTTTAGGAAATTATGGTGAGAAGGGATTTGAAGCAATGGAACGCCTTACACATGCCCCGGGTATTGATGTTTGTATAGCACATGCTCAAAAAGTAAAAACTATTGGAGAGAATGAAGAATTTGAGAATGTACTTCTTGTACTAAATGAATTAAATCCGCGTCCACAAGTGGTTGGGAATTAGAAAAATATAATAAAAATAAATTAGAAATACTCGCAATTTAAAAGGTTGTGTGTTTTTGTGAGGGAAGAAGCCTCAATAAATTATTCCAAGCCCAAAAAGCATTGAGAATGGGCAGACGCTCTTCCATGGCTAATTATAATAACACAACATTAGATAAAGGGATACAACGCATTGAGGCTTTTCAATGGATTGGAAGTGATGGATGGGCTGATAGGTGTTTTATTTAATAAAAATATGATGAAATTTGTGTTTATTATTTGTTTATATTAATTTTGGAGGGTTGTAAAGATTTAAAAACCTAAATTCTATCACAGACTTGATGTTGTTGAAGGCGTTGAAAATGAAGCTGCCGGAAGCTTTTCTATACGAATTCACTCCCCTCGTGTGGAAAGATTCGAGCCATATTATTATTCATTAGAACCAGCCAATCATAGCATCAAAAATCCCTGGTTTAGAGAATTTTGGCAACAAAAATTTAAATGTCTACTAACTGTTCCTAAAGACGATACTTTCTCTGAACTTTGTGATGTTAGCTCTCAAAATTTGTCTGTTGGTTATGAACAAGATCCAAAACTTAGTCAGGTAAAAAATTTTATTTTTTTCGAAATTCTAATTAAAATCATGATTACGATATAACTGTAAGATAATTAAAAATAGGAGAGATAATTTGCCAGTTAATTTTACCGGCATCCAAAAATATCCAAAAACCAAATCAATTCGAGCCTTGAGAAACAAGAAGTTACATAGGCATTTAAATAAAATTTAAAATAATATATAACATATTAAGTAAATAGAATAAAATTGAAAAGACTTTTCTTTTGTTAAATTTAGTTGATAGTGTTTATATTAATTTAATTACCTTTTTTATTATTCAAAACTATTTATTTGATAACTTTGATTTCAAATAAAATTGAAAAAAAATTAAAAATATTTTTATTTGCTTTTTAAGGTTATGAATGCCATCCGAGTAGTTGGGTATGTTTAAAAATTAAATTTTTCAGGAAAAAATTTTCCTGAATTTAAATTTTTTATTAAAATAATATTTAATTAAAGATATGCCCTCAAAGATATGTATAACGATAAATGTCAATCAACAATTTTAAAACAAAATAAATTAAAAACAAATATTAATATTTCCTCTTCCTCTCCTTCCACAGCAGCATTGTTTAATTCCCATTTTGGTTTGCCTTGTCCAGAAATGGAAACAATTAATGGAACTTTATTATTTAGGTAGAAAGAATATTTTAATTATTTTAAAAATTAAAAATAAAAAGATATATGATGAATGTTAGTTTTGAAGATGAATTTCAACAGGAAATATCGTTTGATGAGAGTGGAGACCCTCCTGCTTGGTTTGTAAATTTTCTCTCGAATTGGAGAATTTTTTAAAAGGAATTTAATTTATAATATTATTAATTAATTAAAGGTATGATATTCTCAATTATGTTGGTTATGATGGTTTTCGAAAGGTTGGAGATTGGAAAAAAGGTAAAAAATAAAGGGGCCTTAATTGAAATATTTTAAATAATTTCTAGGTGTTGCTGGCACTTTTAAAGAGGAAACTGGTGCAGGCATTAAAAGTGCTGTTGCACATAAATTAAGAATGAAAAATAGAGAATTAATGTTTTATGATAAAACTTCAAAAATGCCTGAGTTTTTTAAGAATAATTAAAAATTATTTTAAATTATTATTAGGTCAGTGTGTAGTAAACCTTGTGGTTTTGGTCAGAGAAGAAGGTGAATTTTCAAATAATAAATTTATTTAATATTTATTTAAAGACAAACAACTGCTTGTTGTTGGATTTGTGAATCTTGTGCTGAAGGCGAAATTGTTCGAAATAATCTTTGTCAAGAATGTCCTTTTGGGGAATGGCCTGACAATCAAAATAGAACAAGTAAAAGACAATTTAACTAATTTTACTCAAAAAATATTTTTAAATTTAAACAGTTTGTATTCGTTTGAGGCATGAATATTTAGAAATAACTGCTTCAATTGCCCCAATGATTGCTATTGCTTTTGCTACTTTAGGAATTATTTGTGCATCTTTAGTAATTTTATTATTTCTCTTACACAATTCTACGCCTGTTGTTAAAGTAAAATATTTATTGAAATTAAAAAATATTTAATAAAATTAATATTAAATAAAATTTTTTAACTAATTGAATATTAGTAAAAATTAAGAATGAAAATAAATTAAGAAAAAAGTGTTGACTATCTCATACATAAATTTCAGAATTTATATTTTAATTTATTTCTTAAGTTAAAGTAAGAACAATAAATAATTCTTTTGATAGAAATTCAGCATTTTTGACCATAATCTCCCTAATACAGAACCAAAAATTTTGAAATTTTTATGAACTTAGATAACATTATTAAGGATATCTGTACAAAATTTCACAACTCTAGGTGGTATTTTGGATTTTCTATAAGCGCGCAACCAAGCGCTCCCTACAATTAGCACAAAACTTTATATCCCTCCAATTTAAATAAAATAAACTTTTTTAAATTAAAGGCAACGACAAGAGAACTTTCTTATATAATTCTTGGAGGAATTGTTGCTGGATATTTGTGTAGTTTTGCATTGTTAGCAAGACCCTCATTTATCGCTTGTTTTTTTTCTCGAACACTTCCACCTATAGCATTTGCTAGTATTTATTCAGCACTTTTTACAAAAACTAATAGAATTGCTCGAATATTGGCTGGAAGTAAAAAAAGAATTTTAACTAAAAAACCCAGATTTTTGAGTACTTTTAGTCAAGTAAATTTATATTTTTTGAAAATAATGGTGATTTTTATATGAATTTAAAGGTAGTAATTACTTGGACACTTGTTGGTATTCAATGCATTATTGTAGCTATTGGACTTGTAAAAGAATTCCCTAAAGCTAGTTTTGATGAAAATTTTGCTCCCGTATGTTTTTTAAGAATGTTTTTTAATAAAATGTTTTTTAATTATTTATTAATTAAAAAAATATTAATTATTTATTAATATTAAATTTAATTATTTATTTTTTTTATTAATGTTTTTTACTTTTTTTTTAATAATATTTTTTAAATTTTTTTAAGAATTTTAAAATTAAATTTTTAATTTTTTTAAAAAATTTAATAATTTATAGAGAAGAATGGTCCTTACTTGTGCAATTTCTACAATGGCTTTTATGGCACCTTTTGCCTGGAATTTTATTCTTGTATGTCAATTAAATTATTTTTTCACAAAAATTTTTTAATCGTTTTTATGTTTTATTCTGTACATTATATGCTTTCAAGACAAGGAATTTACCTGAAAATTTTAATGAAGCAAAATTTATTGGTTTTACAATGTATGTTAATGATTTAATTAAAATACTATTAAATTAATTATTTCGCTAAAGGTATTGTACTTTGGTAACTTGGTGTGCATTTGTTGTACTTTATGTTAACTCACTTAATAAAGTACCTAAATTTATTAAAAGATTTGATAAGAAAATATTTTTTAATTTTAATCTTTTCAGGCACTCACTGTCAGCTTTACATTCTCTTTATTGGCATCAATAGCTTTATCTTTACTTTTCTTCCCCAAATGTTTTATAATTTTATTTAGACCGGAAAAGAATGTTAGATCATCATATACAACAACAAAACTTATTCGTTGCCATTTTGGTAATGCTCAAAGTACCTTTACTGACAGCAAACATGGAATCTCTTTTCTTTCAAAAACAAGAAATAGTTCACAATCTTTATCAATTGGGGCAGGTTCTTGTCCAACTAGAACAGCTTCTTTACATGTTGTTAATCAAAATAATAATATTATCAATAGTGGTAGTGGAGGAGGGGGAATTTCGAATTTATCTGGAAGTTATTCTGTTGGAAATCAGGCAAATAAACTTCTTTATTTGATTTTTAAGTTAATTAAACTTAAATATTTATTTTATTAAATCTAAAAATATCAAGTTCTAATGTCCAGATGAAACTGAAAAATGAGGAATTTTACCGGTTAAAATAATAATATTATCAATAGTGGTATATTTTTTCCCTGTACCGAGACTTATTCATCATGAAAAATATAATAATTTTAAATTAAGGCAAATAATCTATTAATTCTTTTAAAATTTATGTATATATTTTTTCCAATTATTTCTTTCTTAATTAATAGCTTTCTGACAATAAATCAACATGCCCTCAACATTTACTTCACCATAATCCAAGAAGAATTAATATGCAAACACAAACAGAAGTTTCTTCAATAGCCTTCTCCAATCAAACAACTGGTTTTGGTTCACGTATTACTCGAACATTTTCAGTTATTGGAGGTGTTGCTGGAAGTAGTGGTGGTGGAGAAAAAGGATTAAATGGATCTCCTGTTGGGAAAGTAGAAAACAAAATAAGTATTGGAAGTAAAGGAGAAAGGTATGAAAGAAGTGATATTAGGGAAAGGAAGAATAGAAGAAAGACATTAGATGATGATGTTTTGCAATTAATTGAGTCTTGTAGAAGATATCAGGTTTTTCTTTTCTTACTGATTAAAGTTAAAGCTCGGATACGTTATGTTCACCTTTGGAGATGGATTTAAGTGGGTACAGCCTTTGGAAATTATAGTATTTGGAAAAATTTTTCGGGTATCAGACATGTATGACATTCTCTTCCCATTTGAATAAGGATTGTCTGAAATAATTTATCTTGATTTATTATTTCCATCTAAATATGTAAATCAAGTTTTCAAAAAATAATTGAATTATTACATTCCTTATCACATTTTTAAGGATGAGCGTATATTAATCAATCCTTCAACAATTGGAAATTTATTATTAGAAGAAGCACCTGAAGATTTAAATGAACCAGAAGGAAGAGGTGAAATAGTTTCAGAAATGTTAGCTGGTACCATACGTGGATTGGCACAAACTGTTTCAGCAACTAGTGGAGGAATAAAGGTGTGTGCATTTTTATTTAGTTTGGATTCCTAAATTTATGTGTAAATTTCATTTTTGCTCTAACGTGCAATCATATAATATATTAGGTGAACTATCTTCTTTTGAATTTTTTTTGAATTTTATGCTTTTTTGAATTACTTTTTTGAATTATTCAGTGTGAAGAAAAGAAAGGCATCTACTCTCCCACGCAAAAAATTGGACTTAATGACCCTTCTCCTGAGTCTACTTCTTTCTCTTCATCATCATTACCTCCCACACGTTCATCCATTCGTTCTGTTGGTGGGAAAGGAGGAAGTGAAATGCATGTTGATTTTGTTTACGAAACTGGAAGGGATGTAGGAGTAAAAAGACTAAAAAATCGATCAGAAGATAATAAAGATACAAAAAACGAATCGGTTGCTGGCGATGACAGCTTTGAAAATGTAATTTTTTAATTAAAAAATGGATAAGAAGAAACTTAAGGAAATTTTCCATTATATTGAGAGTATTTAATAAAATACCGATTATTCTAATACAAAACTAGGGATAACACATCTGTCACTATTTAGGATGTTTTGGACTCCACTTTAGAAAATTAAGAGATTTAACTATTTTTTTCATCTGTCTAAGCATAGGTTCTTCACAAATCCTTGTCTATCATATTATCTACTCTATTATAAACTGTCAGTGATGCTTAACTTATTTTCAACTTAAATTATCAGTAAATTAAAATTTAAAGTTATTGCGCAGCAAGGGATACAATCCAGTACAATTCAGCAATCCTACTCAACTTTAAATAAAAGAATTAATTTAAATAAGTAATTGGGAAATGTAATCAGAACCGTTATAACTATATTTATACATTTTTGTAAACTGTGTTTTAAATACAAAAACATATTTTTATTAATTAGTGTTTTTATTAATTTTATCTTCTTTTAATGTTTTATTTTTTATAATTATGTAAATAAATATAAACTTTTTTAAAAAAAGATACAGAATATTCAATTAATTTGAATGAGGATGAAAATACAAGTCATAAAAATTCCTTAATTCGAAACATTGCCTCTGAAATATGAGAAAACGGCAAAAGAATGACTGCAGATGAGAAAGGTAAATTCAATTTAAAAACTAATTCTCTATAACACAATATACTATTATAAAAAATCAGAGACTTAGCTCGTTTATAACCTTTTTTCAATGTTTATTTTTTATAAAAATATTATTTAAATGTCAAGATTCATAATACGACAAATTTCTTAATAATTACGCCTTTCTATAATATCTAAAATTTCAGCTTAATTTTTAAAACATTATCTTAAATAAATTAATCAACAAAATGAAAGAAAACTCAAGACTTCAATTGGATAAAGAATTAATTGAGGATATCATTAAAGCATTAAAATTCTGCCCAAACGAGGAAGAATTTGATGAATCTGATGAAGAATGCCTTGAAAAGCAGAGTAATTATGCAGTGAGAATTCTTACAACATCTTCACAAATTAATTTATTTGCCAAACAAGTAATATGATTTAATAAACTAGATAGAATATGACCGAGACGCACTGTCTATACTTTAGAGTAGAGTAGCGTGACCGATACCGTGACCGGGAATTCCCCGTTTTTTTCAATTCCCTGTCACGGTTTTCTAGGTCCACGTCATGAACCCGTAGCCAACAGCCACGGTGTCTTAGTCGTGACTGAAAATACACCCCTAAAGATTGGGTTTTGGCCGGATTTTTCAGCGAATTATCCCAACAGCTTTTCTCCAAAATTCAAAAATTTTCGCCTGCGGTGCAAAACTGTTGAGATTTAGGCGCCTGAAAAGTCCAAAATTTAATTCCCATATATCCCGAAAAGCGGAAATACATATCGAAATACATATCGCTAAAGACCCTAACTTTTATGTGTCCGCATAAATTGTCCGCATTGGGATAACGCACAAGTACCCTTGAATTTTTTGCGATGAGATTATGGTTTTAAGCCTTCTGACCGAAGCGAGTTGGGACGTTTCTGTCCATTGGACGAATTAACAGTCTATTCAATGGGAACTTTGACGTATTTGTTCAGTTTGACGAATCGAAGGGGACGAATTGAAGGTTTTAGTTCAGTGGACGAATCGAAAAGTTTTTTCTCTATTTTTTAACGGCAGTGTATTTTTTTGGCGACAAAATAATTTTTTTCGGCGACAAGTATATTTTTTGAGTCTAGTGTATTTTTTTGTTTATTTTACATTTGATTATGTTTTACGCCGACAACCATGTTGAAAACGTGTCGACCACGTTCAACATGCCGTCGAACACGTTCAACACGAAGTTGCCGACACTTCTACCGTGCTGAACACCCCCAGGATGATGTCGCAGACCCATCAACAGTGTCGAACATGTCCAGAACGATGTCGCCGATGCATCTTCCATGCCGAACATGTCCAACATGATGACTGTTACATCTACCTCACCAGAAACGTCCAATACATTGTCGCCGCTCCATCTACCACGTCCAAAGGACGTCGAAACCCACCCGACAAGCCGTACACGTCGAATACGACGTTGGCTTCCACCCATCATGCATGACATGGTCAGGAGACCATGTCTGAACACGTTTACACGTGTTTCTGACCCATTCCACGGTCGTTTTATAATTTAAAATTATTTTTCAAGTAAAAAATAGAATTGGAAAAAGTCAAAAATTAAAAAAAAATTCCCTCAAAATTTAAAAATATTCCCTCGAATTTTATAAAAATTAAAAAAAAACAAACGTAGAACACAATTTGTGGTACAGCAACACAAACGTCGTTCAACAGAAACAAAACAAATCTACTAGACTCAATTGACGTGAGAAATAGTGTTGGTCGCCAAAAAAATAATTTTGTCGCCAAAAAAAATCATTTTTCCGATGTCGCCAAAAAAATCATTTTGCGCCAAAAAAATTATTTTGTCGCCAAAAAGATTTATTCCCATTTTTTAACCTTCTAAATCCTTTACGTTATTTTAGAAGTTTCTTCCGAGCTGTCCAGTAGGTTATGGTGAGACCGTTTGATTCGTTTCGATTCCTCCTGAACATTAATGAGTTCCCATAAATTAATTGATCTTTCATTTGATAAGTTTAAATTGGTATTTACTTTTTAGCTAAAGTTTAAAATGTCTTCAAATATTAGTAAAAAACAACAAGAGCAAATAATAAAGGAAGCTGTACAAATTGTTATGGGAGACCTTGTAACAGAAGTTAAAGAATTTAAACAAGAACAACGACAACATAACTTCAATATCCAACAATCTATACAATATATTATCCAACAATTGCAGCCTTGTCGTCCTCAAGGGTCTAAGTATAATGATCCTGTGGTTGACGTGAATGTGCACTCTCAACAAAAGTATTGTTTTTATAGCTGATTTATTCTTATTTTAAGAAAACGACCACGTTATTCTGATCAACAACGTTTGGATAGTGAAAATTCACAGCATGTTGGCGAGCAACAACCTCATCAGTACAATCCTACAACCACTCGTGTCTCGGAAAATTTGTCACAGATGGTTACTGTCCAATCGTTTGTTTTTATTTTTACAACTGTTTTAACAAGACAGTATCTGCTTTTGGATTTCTATGATTAATCAAGTTTTTCTCTTCATTTTTAGACAAAATCAGCCTTTTCGTGCTCCTTTGGCACCGCTACAACAGTATTATCTTTATTAATTTTATAGATAATAATTTATTATAAACAATTTAACAGGAGTAGTTCTCAGCAGCAGCAACTTCGTTTTCCTCTAGAACCGGTCGTTACAGAAAATTTTCCAATGGATATGCCAGCAGTTCAAATGTTTGTTTTTCTATTATTTCATAATTCTAATTTACAAACTTTTGATTAAAAAATTATATCAACTTTATTATAGGCAAAAACAGCATTGTGGTGGGTCTAATGCTGTATTTGACGTGAATATGCACTCTCAACAGAAGTATTTTTTTATTAATAGCTGTATAATTTTTTTTAGACACAATCAGCCTTTTTGTGATCCTTTGGCACTGCTACAACAGTATTATCTTTATTAATTTTATAAATGAATAATTTATTATAAACAATTTAACAGGCGTAGTTCTCAGCAGCAGAAACCGGTTGTTACCGAAAATTTTCCAATGGATATGCCTACAGTTCAAACGTTTGTTTTTCTATTATTTCATAATTCCAATTTACAAAATTTTTTGATTAAAAAAACTTTTTTGAGAAACAATTTAACAGGCGTGGTTTCACTCAGCAGCAACCTCATTATCCTGTAGAGCCGGTCGCTTCAGAAAATTTGCCTCTTGCTTTGCCCACATCTCAAACGTTTGTTTTTCTATTTATAATTCTACTTTTATAAAATTTATCACAATTTTTTGGTTAAAAAATTTATTTCGTTGTATTTACAGGCAAAAGCAGCATTATCGACCTCAAGTTGATGGGACTATTACTCCAGTATTAATCAGTTCTGCTAATATGGGAAATATTGTCAATAATTATCCCATCGTTTCACGTCAAAGTGCTCGTCAGTACAATCCTACAAACACTTGTGTTTCAGGAAATCATGCGCCAGTGATTACTGTTCAATCGTTTGTTTTTATTTTTTTTTTTCAAATATTCTACTTTTTAATAACAAAGTTTTTGGTGTTTTTGAGATTAAAATCACTAACATTTAAAAAATTTTCTACTGTATAGACAACAACAGCCTTTTCGTCTTCCTTTGGTTCGTCCTCATTCTTCTATTGCAATAATTGGCGATATTCAACCGTTACAAGAGTATTATCTTTTAAAACATGTAATGTAAAATAAACCATTTAACAGGCGTGGTACTCATCATCAGCAGCTTCATTACTTACCTGTACAACAGGTCGCTTCAGAAAATTTGCCTTTGGCTATGCCTACTTTCCAAACGTTTGTTTTTTTTATATATATTGTATGAGTGATATTTAGGCATCAGCTTCCTCAACAGCGACAACTTGATTTTAATTCTCAAGCAAACATCGCTCCAGCAAATTTTGAGCCAGATATGTTTACTGTTCAAACGTTTGTTTTCTATTTATGATTTTAGTACTTGAGATTTTATATTAGGAAAGAAAGAAAATTTTTTTTTTAATTTTAAGACAACATCATTATGGGCAGCATTTTGAAGGCGTACCTTTGCAGCCGCAACCGTATGATTTCCTTTCAGAAATAACTTGAGAAATAAAAAAATTTTTAAAATAAGTTTTTAATAATAATCATTTTTAGTCGTCATAACTATGGTCCGGGTGGGGGTTCGAGAGATTCAATGTGAACTTATGTTGTCAACTCTTCAGATGGTTTGGCACAATTTGCTCATCAAAACTTTCAAAACAAATAATTAAAAAGAATTGGTTTTTACTTAATTTATTTTCTACTTATTTTACTAAAATAATTTTTTCGATTATTTATTTTTTAAATGTTTTTTCTAACTTAAATTATTTGAATAAATAAACAAAACAAATTTTTATTTTTTATTAAGTGAAAATCTTTAATAACTTTACTAGTTTTTTTTCTTTTTATATTGATCGAGGGCAATTGTAATCTTCCCGAATAGCAAGACCCAACAATCTCATTCAGCTTTCCTGAGCTTATTTAATAAATCGAATATGGTCCTTTTTAATATTTATTTTTTATTTAACTTAATTAAATCAAATTGACTCAAATTGTGAGATTTTCTGATACAGCTAAATTTTTGAGTAGCAAAATAAATAAAAATAAAAAAATGTTTAATTTTGGCATCGTTTCTCCATTAGTCTTTGTAATATTTATTGTTTTGTTGGCATAAATTCCTCCAAGTTGTTGTACATCCAAATCGTTGAGTAAAAACTTTCGGCCATCAAAATTGTTACAAAAAGTTGTTTGACAACAACGAGTACCTAAACATTTAAATGAAATAAATTATTAATAGAAAAACATGTTCTAGAGAATATTCCATATCCACTTTCCATACATCCAGGCCGACAGCGTTCTGTGCAGTCTCGACGCATATCAGTGAAAAAACCATTTAATGAAGTAACACTTGTCTAAATTATTTAATTTTAAAAATATATTTATTTTATAAATTTTTTGGGATATTAAGGCTTATTAGGAATTTGGATTAGATAATTTTTTGATTTTTTAAAAAATATTGGTCGAGGTATTGAATTGATTATTAAAATAATTTAACTATTAATCAACCAGTAAAAAAGTTTTAATTTAACAAAAAACGCTTCTTGAAATTTCCAAAATAAATTCTTTTAAAAAAATTTATTCCTCTCTTTCATAATTTCATAATTTATGTAATGAGATATTCCACTTATTTTTTAATAAAAATTGGTTACAGCCGGGTTGCCTTCCCGGAAATTAATAAATTTGGCTGCGGTCACGACTGCCTTATATTTATTTATTTTTTAAATTGAAAAGCCTCTCAATTTCAATTTTGGTTATTTTTAATTTATTTAAGCAATTCCCCCCTTTTTTGCCTTAAATTGAGCAATTTATTCATTTTAAGATATGAATTTCTCTCTGGCTACAATTAGCCAATTTATTTTATTTATTTCCAAATTTGCATAATATTTGGTAAAAGAATGAGGAAAAGGCGTGAAATAAATGCGCGAGGAACAGCAGGCGAGAATATCATTACAAGAGTCCTCACAAATATTTTTTTATAATTACTTGTAATCACGATTTAAAATCCCCCATTTTTAAATTTTTTTAACTTCGAAAATAAGATTTACCGCATTCTATTATTAATATTTATACTTATCTATAAAAATCTTTTTAAATTTTCTTATTGAAAAAGCAGGTCAGAGAATGTCGGGATGTATTTGTAAAAAAAATATTTGTCATCTCTTTGTCTTTTCATCTCTCTAAAAAGTCAGGGTTTTTGTTATCAATTTTACTTTAAACAAAATAATTAAAGGATTATTAATTAAATATTAATTAATAATAATTAGAAATATCGTAAAAATATAATTTTTCAATTCTTTCATTTTCCTTTCTACCGTTTCTCAAATTTCATTTCCCTATTCCACCACATTTTTTTATTCAAAAAACTCTAAAAATCCTTAACATCTTTAAGTATCCATTCAATCACATTTGTGGGGTGATGTGTGGGCCAACAACAGGCTTGGACAACTTAGTGGTAGTTTATTCTTTTACTATTTTATTTTTCTTTTTCCTAAGGGAATTGTCATCATTGCGGGAAAATTTGGTGTTATAGGAGAAAATAATGCTTGTAAATATTTTGTAAAAATGTTTTTTCTTGCTTAAACAAAAAATTTATTTGACGTTTTTATTTTGAATCAAATAGACAACTTTTTTAAATCTTCTTTAAAAAAATATTTAAAGTGATGGATTAGTTAAATAAATGTAAATATTTATTTATTTGAAAGTAATATTGGTAAATCTAGCTAAAAATATTATAACTTTTAATTCATGGAATCGAGTTTCTTTTTAATTAGTTGTTTAATTAAATTTTGCTGAATAATAAATAATTATTCTTTAAAGTAAATTTAAAAATTAATATTTGACAAATTTCATAATTTTGTTATAAAAATTTCGGATGATTAAAATTATGCTTAAATTAAAGAATTTTTAAAAAGGCTTAATATTTAAGAATTTTTGATACAGAAAAATTTTAAACTTAATGAATATATGAAGGTTTAGTCTAAATAAGAATTTTAACTAAAATTAAATATTATTCTTTTCTTTAGTAAATTTTAAAAATTCAAAAATTATTTTTAAAGCAAATCTATTTCCTTCACTTTACCACCTATTTACTTTAACTCAACTTAATTCCTTGGAGAGCGATCCGTTAAATGTTTTTAGCCAATAATCTGCCAAAATTTTTTACCATTATCTTCCCTCATTTATTCCCGGACTTTTTACATATCCATTTAAATAAATAAAAGAGGGAGGGCGTTTCCTCTTTTTTTCTTCCAAATTTATTTCTCCTATTGGATTACTATAATAAATATATTTAAAATAAAAACAATAAAAAAATTTTTTTGAAAATTTTTTAAAATTTAATTCTTCAGAAAAGATTATTTAAGATTTAAAAATAATAAAAATTAATTTTTATTATTTTCCAAAAATTATCTTAAAATTAATTAAAAAATAAAAAAAAAAATTAAAAAAAAATTTTTAAAATTTTTTTTAAATTATCCAAAAAATAATCTTAGAAACATTAAATATTTATTTTAAAATAAAATTATTATTTAGTGGTTATCTAATCTAAAAATTTATTTTAGGCAAATTATTGTTCAGTCATTGTTATTTTTTAAACTATTTTTAATTAATCCTTTTCTTACATTTAAAATAAAAATATTTAAAATTTTGGGAAGGAAAAGAATTGTGTCTACATATTTTAAGTAATCAAAGGCCACTTTTTAAATATTATTAATTTCCATAACTACTATTTTTGCCCATTTGTTTTTTAAGGATTAATTTTGTAAACAATCGAGTTGTTTATTAAACAAAAAATATTAAGAAATTTATTCTTCCATTTATTTATCTAAAAGCAAATTTTATTTATTTACTCAAAAAAACTATCCATTTTTAGGTAATTGGAAAATTAATTTATTTTTTAAATTATGTCTAATATTTATAATTTTTTCTAAAAATTTCTATATACCCTTGTACCATTGGAACTTACAATTAAAAAATATTTTTAAAATTTTTGAAACCGAAAAGTCAAAATTCTTAGTTTGACTTTTTATTTTTATAAATATTCCCAAGCAAAGGAGTACCCCATTCCCGTTCAAGCTTCATTGATTTACTTCCCTGAAAATTCCATCCAATATTCCTCTTCGCCCTTTGACATTAAAATCAATAATTAAAAAAAATTTTTTGAAGGAACAATTTTATCTTCCCTAAAAATATGGATATTCAATCTGACTCAGTCCAAACTTTAGAACAATTATCTAAAGACCAAACAGAACAACAAAATTCAATAGCTGCCACAATATTGCAAATGGCAGCAAATAATGTTTTTAGTGTAATGCCAACAATGGAAAATTTATCAAATAATTTTATAAATCCAGTATTTTTGGCTATGCTTACAGCATTAAATAGTTGTAAAATTAATTTATTTTTGTAAATTTTTAAAAATTAATTTTAGGTTCAGACAATATTTCTCCTCCTTTTATTCAAAATAATGGAGAAGAAACAAATTTATCTTTATTAAATATTCCTACAGTAAATGAAAACTTTTCAACAGAAAATTGTGCAACATCCTCTTCTTCTACAAAAATAGAAGAAAATAATAATAATTTTGACAAAACACCTAGTAGTTCGCCCAAACAAGTTTTACAAGTTTTTAATAATTCAAGTTCAAATTCCCCAAAACTTGACTTTTCTTGTTTAACTGAACAAGTTTGTTTTTATAGTTTATTGGAAACTAAATAAATAATATTATTCAGAATTTTTTTTTTTTTGAAAATTTTGAAAATTTTTTTAATTTTTTAAATTTATTTTAATTATTTTTCCAAGTTTCAAAATCAACAGCAAGCATCTACTTCATTTCTTTGTTCACCTCAATTCTTTCAATTATTCCAAGCAAACCAACTTTCCCTTCAAAATGACTTTAACAATACAGAAATTTCAGAAACCCCAACAATTGAAGAAAATCAACAAAATAGTTTAAATACAAGTAGTTTTAGAAATAAATTTTTTAAAGAAAAAAGACCAGCTGGAATTGATCCAAATTTTTGTGGAACAAAGCGGAGGAGGACGAGAACAAACTTTTCGAGTTGGCAATTAAATGAGTTGGAAAATGCATTTGAATCTGGGCATTATCCTGATGTAAGAAAATTATTTTCAAAAAAGTGAAAATAAAAGTTTTAATAGGCCATCTATAATATAAATTCGTTATTATTCCCCCACACTTATTGCAAACCTTTAGATTTATATTAATCTATATTTTAATGATTTGGATAAGGAGTTTAGGATTAACAAAAAATCTCAAGATTTCTTCTAAACCTCAGGAAAATTTTTCTTTTTATGATCTTTTGTTTTGTGTTTAAAATAATGTTTAAAATAACTTTCATCGAGAATAACAGAAAATAATTTGATATTTTTAGAGGATAAAAAAATTATTCTCTCTAATAATCAGGGACATATTAATGTTTGGAAGCTATCTTTAATTTTTTTATTAATTACATATTTAATATCTCTTATCAAAATATTTTATTTCAGGTATTTATGCGTGAGGCTTTAGCTCTTCGATTGGATTTGCTTGAATCAAGAGTTCAAGTCAGTTTTTTTTAAATTTAAAAAATTAATTAAATTAAATAATTTAATTAATCATAATCGATTAAATCTCTAAAAAAATACCAAAAAAATTTAGCACCAATTTTCCCTTGGCAATTGGGGGAAATGAATGATGATGGGCACAAATTCATTTTGCAAATTCATTTTGACGCTTCCTCCCTATCCTTAAAAATTAATAGATTCCTTGGATGGCTGAGGGCATCGCGCCAATAAAAATAAAAAAAAAAAGAGGAAAGAGGGAATTAAATAATATATTATATAGCCACCACAAAAAATCCTTCCCTTAAAAGGGTGAAAATGTTAAATAGCTAAAAGATGAAAAGATAAGAATTTTGGAAGAAATTTAAGAAATTAAAGAGAAAAGAAATGAGCCTTAAAAAGTCTCAAAAATAAAGAATTAGTTAAAAATAATAAAAAGAACCGAAAAAGAGGACAATAAATAAATTTATTTTATTTATTTTTGGATAAAGACAAATATAATTTAAATAAATTATTATAAGAGGAAAGATATAGCCAAAAAAGATTTTTTGGTTTATTTTTATTTGTTTTATTGAGAGAGAAATTATGTAAATTATTTTTTTGGAGAAAATAAATTATTAAAAAATTAAATTCTTTGATCAGAAAAATACAAAAAAAAATAATATTTAAATGTAAGGAGAACCTAATGTTAAATCTTGATTTTTCTGAATTTTAAAATTAAAAAATAAACGAGAATTTAATTTATAGAAATTAATACAAAGTCAAATACTGCCAAAAAATAAATTAAAAAAATATTTAAGAACAACAACAAAATTAACCCCTTAATAAATTATTAAATAAATAATATTTATTTTTTTAGGTTTGGTTTCAGAACAGAAGGCAAGTTGAATTTTTAAAAATCTTTTTTCTTGATTATTTATTGTAATTAATTTCAAAATACATATTTTTAATAATTAATTATTATTTTTTAATTAAAAACATCTTTTAAGAGCTAAATGGCGCAAAAAAGAGAATAATAACTGTACAACAAGTAACAACCAATTTGGCTCTCCCAGAAAAGATGAATTTAAAGAAAATACTTCTGATAATATTGGAGAAGAAAAATTAGTAGAATGTGAAGAAAATGAGGGGAAAGAAGAGGAAAATCAAATAAATAATGAATTAGGGGAATCTTCTACTAATTGTTTGAATAAATTAACTAAAAGTTCTACATTTTCTGTTGAATCGTTATTGGCTGCTTCGAGGCAAGTTATTTAAAAAAAATTATTTTTAAATTTATTTAAATTCTATAAAAATAATTTATATTTAAACCTCTATATAATGCACTCCTCTATTATATTTCTATATAGTGAACACTTATTTTAGGAGACTTTTTAACTTACAATTATCAGTGCCTGAAAATTATTTTAGGAATAAGCTTGTAAGCAATGGCTATAAGTTTAATTACCCACTGGTTTATTTTTCCCCAATATGTTGACACTTCCGACTGATTACGCACTACAATATTTTTCTAATTCTAAACAATTCATAAAAAAAAATTATTTAATTTAAAGAGTGCCACGAGGCCGTCGACCCAACACAAAATATCCACGTGTGCAAGCTTGTAAAAGTATTGCCCCATATATGTTTCCTTTATTTCCTATTACGCAACCGTCTGGACAGACAATTAAACAACCGGGGACAGAACAATAATAAACAAAAATTAAAAAAAGAAAGATTAAAAATATTTGGACTATATTTAAATATATATAAATTTTGATATTTACTATTTAATAAAATTCCTTTGGAAAATTATCTTTCATTATTTTTCCCGAATATTTTTTTAATGCTTTACATAATAAAATAAATATTATATAGTTTTTTATTTGTTTTTTAAAGACTTTTAAAGATTTTGTAGGAATCTTCCTGATAATTTATAGGAAGAGTTGGGATAAGTTATTTGATAAAAAAGACTTTTGTATAAAATTTTGGTACGAACCGACTCGTACTTTTTTCTCTAAAGGAGTCCAATTATGCCCTAGAAAAGTATGAGTAAAATACAAGTACAATTACTAGGTACATGTGGAAATTCCAAAGGTTGTTTTTATAGTCGCTTCTAACGAATATTATTCTGTTAATTCCCTCAACATTTTGTTTAGATTTTCTATTGGGTCCAACCCAGAAGATCGACACCCAAAAGATCGAATACCAGAAGATCGACACCCAAAAGATCGAATACCAAAAGATTGATTACCCAAAAGATCGAATACCAAAAGATCGATTACCCAAAAGATCGAATACCAAAATATCAACGCTAAAATTTATAAAAATGTTAAAAATAAATGTAACGAAAAAGAAAAAACTTATATGTAAAATAATAATCAAGTTATAAAAAACCTGGATCGCCATCATCATATACTTCAATAAAAATCTCTGCTAATTGTCGAAACCAGTTTCTAACATCAGCTAAATTAAAGCGTTTTTACTTAAGTAAAAATAAGAACCCTGTATCGGCAAAAGTTAAGGCAGAAGTTAAGCACCAATTTCTTGAATTTTCCTCCATATTGATTGCTGTAAAATTACAAGTTTGGTAATAAAAGGAAAGAAAACCTTAAAATGAAAGAAGCATTTTTAACATTTTTATAAATTTTAGAGTTGATATTTTGGTATTCGATCTTTTTGGTAATTCGATCTTTAGGTATTCGATCTTTTTGGGTGATCATCTGGGTTTCGATCTTCTGGGTTGATCCCTTTCTATTTAATATTAAAAATAATCAAAAAATTATTTTAAATTCTCATACATTAATAAAAATAAATAATTTTATTATCATCATTTTTAAAACTAAAAAACAAAGAATAAATCTCATTTCTGGTTTAATAACAAAAATTTTTACTTCCTACGGAACAGGATTAATGTAATAAAATTACTAAAAAATTATTTTTCACTTAAAAATGATGACATTAATTACGTAAATAAATATTTAAAATTTAATCTATTTTAATAAAAAATAAATAAATTTGTCGCTTAAAAAGGCGGAAATAAAAGGCGAAAATAACAAAATTAGTGGAAGTGAATTTTTTTTAAAAATTAATAAAAAAATAAATAATTATTTTGTTTAAAAATATTTCTTTATCATTATTCGGATATTAAATTTTCTTATTTTTAAATTTTTATTATTTTATTTAATATTATTTTTAAATTAATTATATTAATTAACTCTAAACAATTTATTCAATGAATTTTGAATTTTACCAAAGTTTTGAAATTTATGCCCTTAAAATAAATATGTACATATATCTAATTTTAAAAAATATATAAATATTTTTCAAAATCAAAAATTTTATTTTTATTTTTATAAGTTTAGATTCTTATAGAATCTTTTAGAATCAGAGAGATATTCATTTCTTTAGGGCATTT
>ABLG01000905.1:0-27347 GCA_000172435.1 Meloidogyne hapla | reverse complement strand
TGTTCAAAATATATAAATTTAACTTTCAAAAAAAAATTGAATATACAGACAGAGGCAACTAAAATTAAAAATATCTTCTCGAATATATCCCCAGGCACGTAATGATTGGCGCGGGTAAAATTGGGCGCAACATTATTAGAGACCTTTTGAATGAAAAAGCCAAAACATATAAACCCAAACCCACCTGACCATAGGTTTTGAATTAAATAAGCCCGGTTACGAAACCCGTTTGCCCATTTGGAGACGAAAATTCCGTGTTTCTTATATTTAACATGGGGCGCCCAACTGTCCTCGCGCCCAATCGGCCGCGCCCAACTGTCGTGTACCGGTTCTAATTTGACTGTTTGGCGTTATGCCCAATAAATACAAAGTATGATTTTAACGCAGCTATCAATATATGTACCTATACTATGACAATAAATACTATGATAATAATATTAAATATAATTGTGATTTATAAATTAGCAAATCCTCAATCAGCGGAAGGAATTTTGGATGTTCTTTATTGTGTTTTAACTGAATCACCTGAAGCTCTTAATATGATAAATGAGGGACATATTCGTTCGGTCAGTTTTTTAATTTAAAAAATTAATCGGAGCATTTTTTAATTTCCTGCATCAAACTGATATTATTTTTAAGGTTATCTCTCTTTTGGAAAAAGTTGGACGTGATCCAAAAGTACTTGACGTACTTTCTTCTCTTTGTGAAGGAAATGGAATGGCTGTTCGAAGCAGTCAAAATACAATAACTGATTATTTACTTCCTGGCAAAGATTTACTTTTACAAACAAAAATGAGAGATTATGTTGCTAGGTAATTAATTAAATAATTAATATATATATATATATATATATTTACTTTTCAGCTTAATTCCAAATATTCTCGTTGGTTTAGTCGATGGAAGTTCTCTTTTCAAACGATGGTACTTTGAAGCTGAAGTTGAACATGTTGAGGCTTGTGAAGGTGCTGATGAACCACCTTATTTGCGTGTTGGATGGGCAAATAGTGTTGGATTTAAGGTAATTGTTTTGATATTTACAGATTAATAATTGTTAAGTTTTAGCCTTTCCCTGGACCAGGCGATGGTTGGGGATGTGCTGGAGTTGGTGACGATTTTTGTTCTTATGGTTTTGATGGAATGAATATGTATTATGGTAAATACAATACTTTTTAAATATTTTGGATATTTTAATATTAATTTAAAGGTGGAAAGCCACGACAAGTTGGGCATAGGCTATTGCGAAAGGGTGATGTTATTGGTTGTCTTCTTGACTTAATTGCTTCAGAAATTCGTTTTACTTTAAATGGGCAAGCAGTTTATTCACTTTTTAAAAATTTCAATGTTGATGGATTTTTCTTTCCAATTATATCATTATCTGCAAAAGTCAGGTCAGAAATCTTAATTATCCAATCAAATTATTAGGGTAAAATTCCATAAAACCAAAGGATAATGCGAATAGATTTTTATTATTTATTTTTAAAATACAATACATACAAAACAGCCAATATAACAAAAAAATAGGGATATGAACAATATTTTACAACAATTAGGGATTTCGAAAGAAATACATATATACTACGAGTTTTACAAAGAATGTTATATATCGGTATATATTTGGTCCTCCTATACATTCATCACACCATCATCATCTCTGGCTTATGCCTTGCTCTTCACGCTGCCGCTTCGTCCTCTCGGATTGGCATAGACACTTTGTGCAGGATTGCTCAGCTCCGTTTTGGAATGTGGTCGCAGATTGACGTAATGGCTTTCATCCATCTTCTTTGGCTCTGGAGAGGGTGAAGCATGTCGCTTAAAAAAAAGAAAGATTTTGTTAAAATTCAAACTAATTCAAAGTGATCAACTGACCGAATGTCCCTTTTCCAGAGTTCGAGCCCTACGCACTTCTCGCAGTAGCATCAACACTCGGATCCGAGTGGCAAGGCGCCAAGGACGGAGGAAGAAGAGCGAGAATACTGCCAACTTCATGATTGACCAAATTGGGATTACGGCAAGTGCAAAGTCGAAGAGAGTGAGTAGCGCATAGCAGGACCTTGAAATAGGTAAATCAGCCTGTTAAGTATGTTATAACGCACCAATAGGCAAGCATATCCTCCGAGGCAGCTTTCTCATCCGGATAGAACAGACTTAGCAGCAGAGGCGTAATAGTCAGCACCACATTTACAGCAAAACACCCCTCTTCCGCAAACGCCAACCAAGTGCAGAATGCAGCCACAATCACCTTTGCTATTACCGCTTCGTTGATGTCGAGGCCCAACTTTGTTTTGATCAAGGTCAACCATCGAGCCGTGAAGTGCTTCTTAAAAAACAAAAGTTAAAAAAGCTAGCAGTTTAACAACTTGATAAAATTTAAATAAACTTACGTGGTCCCTAGCAAGCGCATCGAGATGGTCCAGAGTAACCTGCAGCTGGCCGTGGAACGTGACAGAATTTGACGATGCACCCTCAAAGCCCATTGTCGACAGCGATGTGTGAGTAGAGTTGCAGGGCAAGCGACGAGTTTTTTGGCGATTGATATTTTAATCAATTTCTTCTAGTTTTTATAGCAATCGGGATGCGATTAAAATAAACTATAAACTTTAACTTTGGAATCTTTCTTATCCCTCCCCTAAATTCCCCCTCTAATCTTTCCCCTAAACCAGCGATTTGTTAAGATTGAACAATCGAATTAAAAAGTTTCTAGAAATAATTTTTAAAATATTTTTCTAGTTGTCGTTTCATTTTTGGACGTAATCATGGTCGTCTTAAATTTGGGCCTCCTTCAAGTTTTTCTCCAGTCTTTGAAGCATTAAATAGCCAATTAACAGTGCAAGAATGTCTTTCATTTGGAGACATTCCCAAACAAATATTTTCCGGTCCATCAACAATTCTTCATTCAATTGAACCTTTTGTGCCAACACCCATAGAAACAACTAATATTTCTTTACCTGGATTTGCTTTAGAAGCACATATGAATTTTGCAGAGAATTTACATGAACTTTGGGCAATGAGGAAAATTGATTTAGGGTGGAGTTATGGAGAAGTTTAAATAAAATTATATTCTAAATATTTTTTTTTTGAAAAAATAGGTTCGTAGTGAACAGAACCGCCTTCATCATTGTCTTACATCCTTCGATCATTTACCTGATGCTGAACGTGCTTATAATATTAATTTGGCTCTTGAAACATTAAAGACTATTGAGGCTCTTGGTTGGCACATGGTAATATTTTTTAAATTTACTTTTTTAATCTCATTATCAGATGCTTGATAAGCCCCCAACACGTCTACGGCCACTCCGACTTCCCCAAAGTTATGTTCAATCAAATGGTTACAAACCTCAACCTTTGGATACACATGAAATTGAATTACCTGAAGGAATGCAACCTTTAATTGAAGCTTTAGCTAGAAATACACACAATGTTTGGGCAAAGGAGAAAATTAAAAGAGGGTGGACTTTTGGAATTAGTGATGTGAGTTTTTATTCAATAGTTTTTATGAAGTGCCTGTTAGACAGTTTCTTTAAAATAATTTAAGTATGTGGATGCAGTCCAAAAGCGAACCCCACATTTGGTCCCCTATGAACAAGTTGATGAACGCATAAAAGAGGCAAATAGAGAAGCTGCTGCAGAAAATATTCGAACTCTTCAACTTTATGGAATTTTTCTAGAAACACCGATTAGTGAAAGAGATTTGGAAGCAGAAAAGGAACTACAAGCACTCGATGCTTTAACCAGAACTTTTAGAGCAGAGGCTACTTATAAAGTGATTAATGGAAAATGGTATTATGAATTTGAGGTATTGATTAGAATTATTTTTGTTGACCAATTATTTAACATTGCTTGTCACTTTTCTTTTATTCAAAATGTATTTTTGAATTTTAATCTAGGCATAAATTAACTAATTATATTCTTCCTAGATCCTAACAGAAGGCTTTATGAAAGTTGGTTGGATGGACGTCTCATCTCAACCTGAGAGCAAACTTGGGGTTGACTCTTTAAGTTATGGTTTTGACGGACATTTGGTGAAAAAATGGCATCAAGGTGCTGAACATTACGGACGGGCATGGAAAGTTTGTATTTAATTTTTAATCTTTACCAGATAAAAATATTATGTATTAGGATTTTTTCAAATTTAATAATAATTTCTTGTTTTAATTAATTTAATAGATTGGCGATATTGTTGGCTGTTTTTTGGACCTAAATGATAGAACTATTTCTTTCTCTCTAAATGGCGAACTTCTTCTAGATCCCTCAGGCAGTGAAATGGCATTTGACAACGTCCAACCTACTGATGGGTTTTTATAAAATTATTTTTCTTAAATTAATTTAAAATATTTTCAGTTTTGTCCCTGCAATGACTTTAGCAGCTGGTCAAAAAGGAAAATTCAATTTTGGCCAGGATTCCAATTCTCTTAAATTTTTTACTACATGTGGACTTCAAGAAGGCTATGAGCCTTTTTGTGTGTATGCTCTTTCAAAAAGAAATAAAAAAACTCTTCTTATTTTAGTAACATGTTCCGTCCAATGCCTTTTTGGTATGCAAAGAGATTGCCTCTTTTCACAGAATTAGATAGCCATACTCGTTTGGACGTTCAACGAGTACCAGCAACTACAACATCACCTCCTTGTTTGAAAATATCCCAAAAGGCAGCAATTAGTGGAGGAGGAAGTGGAGAGAATGCTGTAGTTACAGGAAGTACTATGCCTGGAGTAGGTGGACAAGAAGCTGGTGTGGGTGTTGGTTTGCCTAACGAACGTTCAGCTGCAAGAATGGAATTTTTACGTTTATCCTTGCCTGTTAAATGCAGTCGTACTTTTTATAAGAATAGGTGTTTAATTATTTTTTAATTCGTAAAATTATTTTTTAATTCGTAAAATTATTTTTTAATTCGTAAAATTATTTTTTTATTAAGTCGAAGCAAAGAAGAATTACATGCAAAAATGGAAGATTATCAGCAGAAAAGAAATACATCTCTCAGTTCTCTAATCAAAATAGGCCAGACGGCTGTTAGTAACGGAGAACAGTTGACAATACAAAGTGAGGCTAATAAGGTGAAATTGATTAATCTTTTTAGAAAAAAAATATTTTATTAAATTAAAGACTCGTGGAAAGAAAGGCCTTTTGTCTGTTTTCCGACAAGGCAGTCAAGAACCACTAGACCCTGATCGGCGTTCACAACGTACATACAAAACATCTTCTTTTGACTCTTCTCCCGAACATCCAATTTTGGATGGTGCAGCTGCCATGCTCGTGTTTGTTCTTTAAAAATTTTTTCGTATTTAATTATTTTTAAGAAAGTCAAGTTTAATGGAATTAAGTCCGGAAGAAAGAAAAGCAACAAAGAAAAGTTCTGGTGGGATATTAGGAAGAATCCGTCAAAAACAACAACAAAAGTATTTGATTTATTTGGATAAATCCTATACTTTCTAAAATTTTAGAGATGAAGTCAAAAGGCATCAGAGAACTACAGATGATATTTATGGACTGAAAGGACTTGATACAATTTCTGCAAGTGGGATTAGTAGGGCCGATGCTGCTGAGAGTAAAAAAGGAATTAAATAATATTTTATCCATATTTTTTTAGTCACAGGAGAAATGCCTTCCACTGGACCCGGTCGTCAACCTACGATTGTTGCTAGAAGGTCTTCTCCCTTAAAGAAACGTTTTGGTGTTGGTAAAAAACATCAACATATGCCAACGATGTCTTCGACTGCTATCCCTCTTATTGAAATGAGAGAACCTTCTTTAGTTGATGGAACTCAACGATTTTCACTTGTTGCTCCAGCAGAGGAAGTTGGGCCAGTATTAGATGATGTACTTGCAATGCAAGAAATGGGTGATCAGGTAAATTTTATCTTTTAATTGTTTTTGAAATTATTTCTATTATTTTTATCAGATTGACGAATACTACTTTGGCGTTCGTATATTTCCTGGTCAGGACCTTTCTAACGTCTGGGTTGGATGGGTACGTCCACAATTCCATGCCTATGATAAACACTTTAATGCTGAAAATTCTGTTCGTAAATGTCGTTATACTGAACTTGACCATCAAGGAGACACAGCAGGAAGTATTGAATATCGCAATTGTTATATGTTAAATGCTGTAAGTTGCAAATACATTTATATTTACATTTAAAATTTTTTTAGGCAGAATTACTTTCCACAGTTGCGGACCCAAATAACACAAAAGTATCAGGATTATTAATTGGCTGTTTAATTGATACATCAATTGGAGAATTAGCTTTTTACGCTCAGGGACAAGACACTGGAATGCGTTTTAAACTTGAACCAGAAGCTTTACTTTTTCCTTCTGTTTTTGTCCAGCCAACAAGCCAAGAAATTCTTCAATTTGAATTGGGGCGAATTAAATTTACTTATCCTCTTTCATCTGCAGTTTTTAAATCTTCAGCAAAAGCACTTATTCCTTATTGTCCACCTCGTCTCTGTGTGGAAAATCTTCGCTCAGTTCACTGGGCAAGAGTTCCAAGCAAAACACTTCGGGCGAGTGCGATTAAACTTTCAGATTCAATTGGTGAGATTTTTACGCATGGGGGGATTTTTAATGTCCTATACCTTTTTTTCTCAATCTTCAGGTTGGTCGGTGCTTTGTGATGAGCCAGTTCGCGCGCTTATGGTTTACATTCCTGAACGTGACGAAAGCATTGATATTCTCGAATTAATTGAAAAGCCTGATTTGCTCGCTTTTCATGAACGTACTTTATGTCTTTATTGCAAATTAGCTGCACATGGAAATCAAAGGGTTGCTCATCAACTTTGTTCTCATGTAGATGAAAAACAATTAATATTTGCTGTACGCAATCCAAATTTGTCGGGACAAATGCGGCAGGGATTAATTAATTTTCTTATTGCTGTTCATCTGAAAACTCATGCAGATGCTCGACTTTCAATGGCTAAAGAGTTGAAAAAACTTAAGAAAATAAAATGATTTTTTAAATTTCAGATTTATAATTCCTCTAGTTGAGGATGGACTAAATGACAAACACGTTTTTGATGCAAAGTCTGAAGGACGTTACCCTCAAATACTTGGCTCTGTTGTCGGAATTTTACCAACAATGAAGGCTGAGCCTGTTTTACAACCAAAAATGACTGGATCTGCTCCTATGGTGTAAGAAAAATAAAATCTTTAAAATTTAATAAATGACATATTTATTAGTTTATCTCCTGTACCAACAGTACGCGATTCTTGTTCTACTGCCGCAGATAGTAGTAGCAGTAATCGTCTTTTACCTCCTCAATTAAATTTTCAACGGCTTAAAGAACATGTAATGAATGCTTTTCGAATGGCCACTCGAAATGCTATTCTTAGTTGCAGAGATTTTATGGGTGGAGGAAATTTGGAACATTTTGAGTTTGTTTAATAAATAAAATATTAGTTCTAATTTTTTCAATTATTAGGCCAATTCTTAAATTGCTTGATTCTCTTCTAATAATTGGTTTAATAACAGATGATGAACTTATTGAAATTCTTCAATTAATCCATCCAGCCTCCTTTGGTAGCAATAAAATTCATAATGATACCTCTACTCCCCTTGCTAAAGGATTGGCAGATATTGAATTGGCTGAAGGTGTTAAACTTCAACTTGTTAGCATTCTTGAACATTTATGTGATATACAGGTGAATGAATTAACATTTATTTGAAATATGTTTAAAATATTCATTTATAGGTTCGTCATAGAATAGAATCTCTTGCAGCATTTAGTGATGGTTTTGTAGCAGAACTACAGCAAGACCAATGTCGCCGCTATTTGGAAATTAAACAGACGGAAATGCCTCCCGCTGAAGCAGCCAAACGAACAAAGGAATTTAGATGTCCACCAAAGGAACAGGTAGAAAAATAAAATAAATTAATGGATTTGAAATATGAATGAGACTCAGATTTTCGTTTATTGAAAATTCTTTAGATATCTATTTTATCTGATCTGTTTTATCTTTAGATGTATCGATTGCTCAATTGTAAAGTAAAGGAAGATGGGGCTATGCGATATATTGATGATGAAGCTGACGAGGATCAATGTCCAACGTCAGAAAATTTACAAGATCAATTAAGAGAATTTTGTCAATCATTAGTTTCTAAAGTTAGCCATAAAAGAGTTTCAATTTCTGAAAGAGAAGGAAGTAAATCTAAAGAAGAAGGACAAAGTGAAGAGGAAGAAGAGCTTTCTTGGGTTGATAAATTGGCTCAATTACTTATATCAGTGCCTCCAATTGATAAACAAAATTTTAATAAAGATGAACATCAAGGGACTGAAAAATTTAGGTATTTTTGAATGTTTTTTGACAATTAATTATTTTATATTATTTATAGACAATTAATTGTTTTAACATTGAGACGTTGGGCAAATGAATCAGAAATTGAATCTAATGAACTTATTAGAGCAATATTTGCACTTTTATTAAGGCAATATGCTGGAGTTGTGGAAATGATGGATTCTATTGGTCAAACTTATGTTTTACATGAAAGAAATTTTGATGATGTGAAGGTGAATTAATTGTTTACAAAGTTTTATTAAATAAATTATTTAGATATTTATTGAATATTTAATGCAAATAAGAGAATTACTCAATGTACAATTAGAAAGTACTGAAGAGGGAATACTTAAAAGAGGTTTATGGCAATTAATGAACAATAGAATTTTCTTTCAACATCCTGATTTAATGCGTCTTCTTAGAGTACATGAAGATGTTATGACTATAATGATGAATGTATTAACTAGACAACAATCTGCTGTTGAAGCTGCTGAAAGTGGTGGTGGTGATTTGCCTGGACAAACTGTAGGATTTTTTAACGGGGGATTAATGCACTAATAAATAAATTTCTTTCTTTAAGAATGCATCTGAAATGGTTGTAGCTTGTTCACGTTTTCTTTGCTATTTTTGTCGTACTTCCCGACTAAATCAAAAGGCAATGTTTGAACATCTTTCATTTTTATTAGACAATGCTACAATGCTTTTGGCTCGTCCAAGTTTACGTGGTTCTGTTCCTTTAGATGTTGCTTATTCATCTTTTATGGATAATAACGAACTAGCACTTGCTTTAAAAGAAGAGGAATTAGATAAGGTATTTTTTAAATAATTTTTATAAAAATAATCTTTATGTTAAAGGTGGCTGTTTATTTAATGCGTTGTGGACTTCAACCAAACTCAGAACTTTTGTCTCGGGATTATCCCGACATTGGGTGGGATCCAGTAGAAGGTGAAAGATATTTAGACTTTCTTCGATTCTGTGTTTGGATCAATGGAGAAAATGTTGAAGAGAACGCTAATCTTGTTATTAGGCTTCTCATTCGTAGACCAGAATGTTTAGGTGTAGCATTGAAAGGAGAAGGACAAGGATTGTATGCTGCATTTAAGGTTTCTTTAATTACTCCTTTTCAAGCCTTTCTTTTCAGGAAGCAATTTCTTTGTCAGAAGATGTTCGCCATTTAGAAGAAGGCGAAGACCCTCTACTTCTCAATTCTCAAATTCTTCGAGATCATGGTAAATATCCATCTAAAGAAATTGAAGGCGAAGACTATATGGACCTTGGAGCAGCTATTCTCGATTTTTATTCTTCTCTTGTTGATTTATTAGCAAAATGTGCTCCAGACCCCTTGACAATCCAAGCAGGCAAAGGTGACAGTGTTCGAGCTAGAGCAATACTTCGTTCATTGATATCACTTGATGATTTACGACATATTCTTGCTTTGCGATTTACTATACCTAATCTAGTGGCTAGCGGGGGAGGTCTTGGAAATGGTGTAGCTGTTGTTGCACATGACGGTTGGTAAAATAGTAAAAAGAATATTTATCCTTTACAGCTCTAACATAGGATAAGGATTTTATTCCTAATTAACCATGCCTTTAACTATGCATTTAACCAAATTTAACTTTTTTAACTTTTTTTAACACAATGCTTTAAAATTAATATTTTTCGTTTGAAGTGTCTTCTCCCCATTTCCCATTTCATCTAACAAATTCTCCTAACACATTTAATGGCATCACTAACAACAATCAAATTAATTTAAATCAATTACAAAATAATCATTCTAACTACAAAAATAAAACTAATCAACATTATTCAAACACTCCAGTGCCACCATTTTCTAAAGTTTCCTCTTCAAATTCAATGGAATCTAAAATGTATGGGCTTGTAGATACTACAAACACTTTTGCTAGTATTGCTGCAACATTGAGTGCTCGAGTTCGTCAACAGTCTATTTCTGTCAATTATAGGTGATTAAAGACAATAATTTTGCATCTACTTTTATGAAATTATTTCCAACTTTTAATTTTTTTTTAATCCTAGAACTTTGCTTAAAACAACTAATAACACACCAGCTTCAAAAGCTACATTATTTCATCAGGCGATAACACAAAATAACATTATTAACAATAAACAACCCCAATCAAATTATCAAACAGCAAATAATAGTATTGCCAGTACCATATCAAATTCCTTATCAGAAAATTGCTCGGAAGATAACTCAGCATTTGAAGATAACGTCCAACCATCTTCCATGGCAATTCCTCCACAATACAATGAAGGATTGTTTTGTCGGCGCAGAGGGGTTTCTTTGCCTAAACGGAGTGCTTGCAGTGTGTATTTTTTCTAACTTTTTTGTTTTTAACACTTATAACACCTATCTTTAAATAATTTTTATAATTTTTAATTTTCCTCCTTCTATTAGTATATCATAACTGTTTTTTAGATACTGGTCCCCAACCTGGATTATTACCAAATCATAAACAATCTGTCCTTCTTTTCCTTGATCGTGTTTATGGCATAGATTCCCAGGCATGTAATTGAAGATTAATAAAATTAAATATCAAATCTTTTTAGGAAATGTTCTTCAACTTTTTGGAACAAAGCTTCTTGCCGGTAATTTTGATCTCCATCTCTTTTAATTCCCATTTATTTCAGGATTTACGTGCAGCCACAATGATGGATTCGCCAAGAGCATTAGAATCTGACACAGCATTAGCTTTGAATCGTTATCTTTGCAATGCTGTTCTGCCTCTTTTATCAAACCATTCACATTTCTTCGCGGATGCCGAACATCATGCTCCTTTATTGGATGCAACACTTCATACTGTTTATAGAATGAATCGTCTTCGATCTTTAACTAAAAATCAAAGGGATGCCGTAAGTGATTTCTTAGTGGCATTAAGTCGAGAATTACCTCCCACAATGATGGTTAAATTTTTGAGAAAAGTGATTGCTGATATTCAACAAATGGCTGATAATGTGCTTGTCCCTTTGAGAGTAAATATAAATTTTTTCATTGCTTAAACATTCACTTAATGCTTTTATTTTAGATAATCACTTTACACTACGAACGTTGCAGTAAATATTATGGTAGTGGTAATTCCTTGGGTGCTGCGTCTGAAACAGAGAAACGACTATCAATGCTTCTATTCTATGCTATTTTTGATTCTCTCTCTTCTAAACCTTATGATCCTGAATTATTTGGAAAAGCATTGCCTTGTTTGACAGCAATAGGATCTTCAATTTCGCCTGATTATGCTCTCACTTCTGAAAGAGCGGAACTTACAACTGTTTGTTTTTTTTGTAAAATATTTTATCTAGGATTAGAGGGTACAAGAAAGTTTTTTTTGTATTTCCATTTTTCTTTATTTTCAGTGCCAAGACTATGAAGGTGTTTGGGTCCCACAACAGTTGGATTACTCAAAAGTTACACTGAATAATGAATTCAATGCAATGGTACAAAAATTTGCCGAGCATTTTCACGATTCTTGGGCTGCACGTAAATTAGACAAAGGATGGACACATGGATTGCTTTATTCAAGGAGAACATGTAATCACCCTCGACTTGTTCCTTTTCATCGTTTGCAGGATTATGTTTGTATTTTTTTTTTTTAATTTTCAATTTTCAGGAAAAAGAATTTTATAAAGAACGTTGTGCAGAATGTATTCGGGCACTTGTTGTTTGGGGCTATCAATTTGAACTTGTTGATCATGACGCTAATGAACGTGCCAATCAGAGTAGAGTACTTTCTGGTCGAAATGAACGTGTATGTTTATTTTTTGGTGTTTTTATTAATTAACATTTTCTTTAAGGATTTCAATCCTCGTCCTGTTGATCTCTCTAATATGAACTTGGATAAAGAAATCCTTCAAGTTTCTGAACAATTAGCTGAAAACTCTCATAATCTTTGGGCAAGAAAAGTGTTTGATGATTTAGCAGATAATAGTGCCCAATATCCTTCAATGCCTCTTGCTCTTGTTCCATGGGAATTATTAACAGATTTTGAAAGACGCAAAGATCGCTTCAGAGCCCAAGAAGTGCTTAAATTCTTTCAATTTCATGGATATCGAATATTTAGGTAATTAAATATTTATCTAAATACTATCCTAACTGAAAAATTAAAGTTCTCCCGACTCAATGGATCAAATGTCCATTGTTGACCGTTTTAAAATAGACGGAGGAACAACAGCTAGTGGTACAATAGGTGCTGATCGTTCTTCAGTTGAAAAACGTTTTGCCTTTAATTTACTTGAAAAGTTACTTGCATATCTTGAACAAGCAAATGTTCGAATGAAATCATTAAAACCTTCACATGAATTAACAAAAAGAAATTCTTTTCGAAGAGAGGGACAAGATGTTAAATTTTTTGAGAAAGTTGTTCTTCCATTAATGTTCGCCTACTTTAGTGCTCACAGAAATTATTTTTTGGCAAGTAGTTCAATGGTACAGACTGGAACAGCTTCAAATAAAGAAAAAGAAATGGTTGCAAGGTAAAGGATGATAAATTCTTTACATTAAAATAATTTATTTATTTTTCATTTTTAGCCTGTTTTGCCGTTTAGCAGCTCTTTTAAGAATTAAAAATCATGCATTTGGCAGTGTTGCTCGTATCACAGTTAAATGTCTTCAAGGGTTAACACAAGCTTTGGATGTTCGAACATTAGTGAGAATTAATTCTGACATAATTCGAACAGGTATTTTATTCTTATTTTAGTAGAAGCTTTCAGAATTTATATAAATTCTTTAATTAAAATTTTACTTTTATTATTAAGGTCTTTTCATTTTCTTCAACAACTGCGCAGAAGACCTTTTCTCTGCTGTCAATGAACTTCGCGAAAGTGGCCAATATTCTTTGCTTCGCGGAGAAAATTTAAAGTTTTTAAAATTAACTATTTTTAAAACATCTAATTTTTTATGTCGTGGATTTCCCTTGAATTTGCCTTTCAAATGATTGTTCCTGTCTTGACTTCAATGTTCGTTCACCTTGCCAAAAATCATTTCGGAAGCGAATTGCTTTGTAAAGAATTAATTTTTTAAAAGCTTTAACTTCTCTTTTCAGTGGACGATATTCAAGCAGCCTGTTACAAAATTCTTGAAAGTCTTTATTTAGTTAATGGCCTTTCTATAGCTTATTTACAACGTCGTTCCATTCAAATCGAAGTAGAAAGACATCGTGCTGCTTTAGGGCAATGCCTTGGTGCATTTGCTGCTACTTTTCCTGTAGCGTTTTTGGAAAATGAATTCAATGCTTCAAATAAATTGTCGGTGCTAGCTAAAAGTCGAGAGCAATCTGTTCAAGTTCAAGAAATGCTTCAAAATCTTTCTCAGCATATTCCACAACTAGATAAAATTCTTCTTGATATTGAACAAACTGCTGAAAAAGGGTAAATTTTTTAATTTGATTCAAAGTTTTACCTTGAAAGCCTTTGTAGAAGATCTCGAAGCATCCTTTAAAAATTCTTCGAAGATTTCATGTCTGACTTTTAATATTATTTTTCAGTGTTCTCTACACTGATTCTGCAAATACATTTGATGTTGATTTGCCTCTCATTTGTTCATATCTAGCTTATTGGTGGCAATTTGGTGAGTCTGACTTTAAAGTCATAATTTGAGTCATGTGGTCAATTTATTTAGTTTATTCTTTTATTTAGTTTATTCTTAGTTTAGTCCTTGAACTGGAGGTCCTTCCTTGACAACTCCAGGTTTTCCAGTGGTCCTGGCTCTCCTTTAAATAAAAATAATTAAATTAATTGAAATAATAAAAAAATAATAAATTATTTATTAGAATAAAAATAATTAAATTAAAGAAAAATAAATTAAAATAATTAAAGGAAAATAAATTAAAGAAATTAAACAAATTTATAATACTAGCGAAGTAGGGTCGCCCTTCGGGCGAACCTAACCAAAAAAAAACCTAACCAACCAACCGAACCTTGTTGGTCAAAACTCTGAGCACGCAGTAGATTCAGATTCAACACCTATAACTTTAAAGTATTGCTGTAAAAGCTGTTTACCTCTCCAATATTGCATTTAGATAGATCAACTGTTGTGTGCTTTGTTCTAGTCCATTGCGTAACCGCAAAAAGTTCTCCTGACTCGCACGACAACAACACAGTACATTTAGCAGACGATGGAAAACACTTCGCAACAATTCCACAAGCTTGACTAAAAATGTTAAAATTTTAAAGAAAAAATGTATAGAAACTAACCCCATTGTTGTCCCTCGTGGTATAGCCATCAACTCTTCAACAGTGGACAATTTGAACTCACACTTATCAGAACAAATTTTAGCACATTCTGGATCCAATACAGAAGATGTAGACAAGGCTTGAAGTTTGCTGCTGTTGTCGTTCATTGTTGGTAATTGGTTGTTTATAATTAAATGATTTCGTGGGAGAGAAATTAAAGGCTTTTATAGTAAAATAGTTAAAGGCAGTGAGAACCATCTCATTTGTGCTATTCAAAATTCTTAATTCTTTTCCTCTTTCTAGAATTACAATCTTAGTTTTGGGCAATTCGCCGTCATAAACTGCTGCTATTTCTTTAGCTCCTGGTACATTGTACCCTTATGTAAGCTCTTATCTTGTATCAACAACAAACCAATCTCCATAGGAGACCTATTTCCTATTCTAGCTTTTTCGAATTATTCATCTTTCATCATTCTATATGCTTGAGCAAAAGGATTAATTTCATTTATCAAATCACAAACATCAGCTAGCAAACATTTATAACTGGATTTGCTCTATAATAGCAATAAAAACTTGCCCATAAACTGGCTCATCCTCGATCTGGATTCACTGCTATATTCAAAATGGTAGCACAAAACTGAAGATTCATTTATAGTTTATAGTAAAGTTATTCGTGGAGAGAAAATGAAGGATATTTATTAGAATAATTTGGTGAGTTCTGTCATCATCTGCGTTGTCTTTTATCATCTGTTGTCTTTCGTCGTATCTTTCTCACGTATCCCAGGATCTCTTATGTCAAGAGACTCCACTTCTCATATTCTTGTTAGGTATGTGTTAGAGAAGGGCTTTGTATAAAAGCCCTTAGTCAAGTTTAGTATAAAAGCCAGTGTCAGCGTCAGTCTATTTGGATCATACTAGCCCGGCTAGTCCCTGATCTCCTTCGTCTGTTCCTTCCCCATCTCCACCATCACTCTATTGTTATTATCTTTGTGATAAAGTGTTATGCTGCACATCGACTTATTGGGACGTAACAGTGGCGCGGTCGTGAACACAGTGCGGACAGCAGTCGTCAACAGTCGGACAACAACAGCAGCAGAACAGCAACAGAAAGGCACGACAACAGTGAGTGTTGGAGCAAGTGCAGTGTTGGAAGTGAGTGATGGCTGGATTTGTGAGGCTTGGACAGAAGTCGTAATTTAGTGATCGGCAGGGAGCGAATTGTAGTGTAGTGCGCAGTGGACCGGAGATTTTGTTAGTGGCCAAAAAAGGACTCAGTGAAGAGTGCCAGTGGTCGGAAGTTAGAGGTTGAAAGAAACCTAGTGGTCCTGAGAGTGCGCGATTATTCGCCGATCAAGTCGGACAGTTGAGGTCCAGTGATTAGTAGAGAAAAGAAGTTAGTAGTACTGGCATTTGGCAAGAGGTAAGACCAAGTGTAAGACCAGAGAGTAGAGAAGAAATGGCATTCGGCAGTGGAGTAAGACCGAGTATAAGCCCATTTGTTTTAGTTGAGTTGAGAAAATGTGGTTCTGGCATTCGGCAGTGGTGTAAGACCGATGTGTAAGACCAGAAAGGGATTGTTGAGAAAATTTTGGCCAGAGAGCCAGTGAAAATTTTGAGTAGAGTTTGAGTAAAGTGCGCTGTGGAGTTTTGGAGAGATTATTAGTGAAAGTAGTAGTCCAGCGCAGAGAGTGTGGAGTCATCTCAGACTTAGTGTAACTAAGTTTAGTTAAGTGATCGATTGTACCTGAGTCTGTGACAAAGGGCAGGATGTATTGACATCCTTTGAGTGGTTTGTTAGTAGATTAGTATTGAAGTTGAGTATTGAAACCACGAGCCAACTAGTCCAGTACACGGAGAAAGTACACTTAACTGCTCACTAGCAGAATTGTTAGTGAAGTGAGTTTGACATCCAATGGAGAATTTTAGTTAGTGAAAAGTTGATGAGTTGAATTGAAAAGGAGTTAAGAACATACTCCAGTGAAATTGCATTAAGTTGAAAGTTTGGGCACATAGATGAGAAAATGAGAATTAAATGTAGTGCCAAATGCAATTTAGTGAAGTCACAAGACACCAGTGAAGAGTGTAAGTGACGCTTCTGGATAAGCAGTGCCACAGGACCGTGACATCAACGCAAGGACAATTACCAGCAAGAACGTGCGTTTGCCCTGTCCGGATCGTTTGCCATGTAGAGCCTGCTGCCAGAAGAAGGAATGTTTTGATGAGCCAATAAATAAATTTGATAATATTGTTGTTTTGTAAATATTTTTTTGTATTGTTTGTATTGTACTTTTATTTTGTTGTATTCCTATTGCCCCATTGTCATCCCACATTTGTTTGTATTTTATTTTGTTTGTTGGACGATATTGTTAGTGAGTGTATTAGAGACGCTGAGCCTTTTGAGACACCTCCTATTGAATTGATAGCCTTTGAGGTTATAGTGGCACATTGGATTTGAGTTATTGTTAACCATTGTGGTTAGAGTGCCATTTTGAAAGAGTGAAGATCCACCTTTTTCAAGGGGGGAGGTGTTAGGTATGTGTTAGAGAAGGGCTTTGTATAAAAGCCCTTAGTCAAGTTTAGTATAAAAGCCAGTGTCAGCGTCAGTCTATTTGGATCATACTAGCCCGGCTAGTCCCTGATCTCCTTCGTCTGTTCCTTCCCCATCTCCACCATCACTCTATTGTATTTGCTTTGTGGATAAACCTTTTGTGCGAGTGTTCGTCTACGTTCAAGTGTGGTCTCAACAATTCTGATCGGTTCTGGTCAGTTCTGGTCATATTCTGATCAGTTCTGATAATATTCTTATCATATTCTGGTCAGTTATGGTCATAGTCTGGTCAGTGCTGGTCATATTCTGGTCATATTCTGATCAATTCTGATAATATTCTGATCAGATTCTGACCAGTTCTGATCATATTCTAGTCAGTTCTGGTCATATTCTGGTCAGTTCTTGTCATATTCTGGTCAGTTCTGGTTATATTCTGATCAGTTCTGGTTATATTCTGATCAGTTCTGATAATATTCTGGTTATATTCTGATCAGTTCTGATAATATTCTGGTTATATTTTGATCAGTTCTGATAATATTCTGGTTATATTCTGATCAGTTCTGATCATTCTGGTCATATTCTGATCAGTTCTGATAATATTATTATTCCGCCTGCTTCAATATTTCGCCTGCTTCATTATTCCGCCTGCCTCAATATTCCGCCTGCTTCATTATTCCGCCTGCTAAAACTTACTATAAAAGCACTCATTTTCACTCCCCCAAAAGCATTTTACTATAAAAGCATGACAAGATCCATTATCTCATCACAAATTATATATAGGATTCTTTTAAATTTCTGAAAACTACTGTATTCCATTTATTGTAAACGATTTTAATGGCCTTTTGGTGTAGTAAAAGCACCTAAAAATTTTCTGTTTGTAAAAATTTAAAATGAATAACTTTTTCACTGACAGTTTCCTCTTTTTCTATTTTTATATTTTTCAAGATTGAGTTGAAGTCGATGTTCTTGTTTAATAATTTGCAATTGAAATTTTTAACATTTAATGAAGATAAGAGAAGCAAACTCTCTTTAAAAAAATTTAAAAATAAAAACTCAGTTTTTGTATTTACCTAGAAGGGAAGCGTTTTTAAAATTAAGTTTTTCAAATAACACTGCAAATTCCACATTTTGGTTTATAAATGTTCTTCTTTTATGGTCTTGTAAACGAATTTTTATATTTTTACTAATTCCGAAATAGATTATATTTTCAAATAAATTTCCGTTTCTTATTATGTAAAGCTAAAAGCTAAAAATTAAACTTTTAATTTAAAAAAACTTTATAATCCCCTTCTGGAACCAGTAAATATTCTAGTTCTTCTGTTGAAATATGAATATTTTTAACTGAATTAAAATGAATTTAATTAATTTAATTTAAAAGAATATTTCCCATTTTCTCTTGAATATGGGAAGTTTTATTTATCCTTTGATGTAAGCGTTGTGGTGTAGTGGTTATCGACATTGTCTTTATCTTTTTCTATAAAAGAACGAATCCTCACTGCTTATTTATTTATATGAGAAAAATAGAAAATTTTCGATTATTTAGAAAATATAATAAATTTTTTATAAAATCTTTTTCTATAAGTCTAATGACACAACCAATAAACAACCCAAAACAGCTTCTGAGTGATTTACAGCAACAATTGTATTGCTTCCTTTTCCTGTTTAGTTTTATTTTCAAATTTAATCTGGGTGGGACAGTGCTCTGTTTGCAATAATATTTTCTTTGTGTTTAATTTATTGCCAAAACAAGACTTTTTGGAGATCTTTATTCCTTTATTTTCTTAAATTAGATAAGGAAAGGTATATTTTTTGTAATGTTTGGATGATTATTTTATTAGGGTACCTAAATTATTTTTTCCTTAAGAGATATTATTTTATTTTGGAACTGGTAGGGAGTTGAGATTATTTTTAAAACCTTCAATAATTTATAATTATATTAGGTCCTCAAGGACGCCCAGAAGGTCCAAATCGACCATCACTTCCAATAACAAGAGTCAGTAGTGAACACATAAATCGTTTCTTTTGTTCACTTCTTCGATTAATGCGTGATCATATTGGGAGAGAAGTTGCTCCATGGCTTTGTCGTGCCCATTCCTCAGCAGTTCCTTTAATTCAATTTGTGAGTTGTGATCCAGTTAAAGATTATTTATTGCCTGTTGCTGAGCATTTGAGAAATATGGCTGAAAAGGCATATATTGAAGAAGAGCGAATGAGAACACATCCTGATGAAGCTGATGATGCGGCTGTGGCTGAGGTGGTTTTTTAATTAAATTATTTAAATTTCAACAAAGCTAGGAAAATTTTTAATATTATTTAAAGGACAATGCGCGTCTTGTTAGAGATGTTTATGCCTTTTTCCCAATATTGATGAAATATACTGATTTACATCGTGCTAAATGGTTAAAAACTCCTTCATGGGAAAGTGATGGAATTTATGAAAATGTTGCTGTTATATTTAGGATATGGTTATTTTTAAAAATATTCATCATTTTATTTCTTTTAGGTCACTAAGCCAACATTTTAAAAGAGAAGAGCTTAACTATATGGCTCAATTTGAGGATAATGATACAGAGGACGGAGGAGGGGCTGGAGGAGAAATGAAGATTGGTAAGGCAGCAATTGCTGAACGAAAGAAAAGACGCCGTGAAGGACAAGTAAAAATATTTTTAAATTAAAAAATAATTTATTAAAAAAGGTTCGTCGCAATAAACATGCAAATAGTATTGTAATTGCTTGTCTTAAAAGACTTCTTCCTGTTGGATTAAATGTTTTTGGTGGAAGAGAATTAGATATTGTCCAACAAAGCAAGGAACGTTTTCTAGCAAAAGAAAATGAAGACAAAGTTAGAGAATTTATTAAAGGACGTCTTCTACTTCCTGTGGTATTAAATAGATAATTTTAAAAATTATTTAATATATTAGCGTACTGATCCAACAGACAAAAATGCCTGGCAATTAAATTTATATCGCAAAATTGGAAAATCACAAATGCGCGGTAAGGAAGAAATGAGCCATGAGGCAGTTGTTGACAAAATTGTAAAAATGGGCCAAGTAGTGGCTATATTACATACGGTAGATTTTTTTATTTTATTTTTGTCTAGCACAAATTTATGTTTTGTTATTTGTTTTCGTTTTATTTAAATCTTTCGCATTTTCTATCTTACTATAAGCATTAAAAATATTCATCGCAAAACTAAAGGAAAATAAATAAAATTATATTTCCTGTGCACATTTAATTTTTTCAGACTGAACATCCTCAATCTTTTAAACCTTCTGAATGGAAAAAGATGGTCAGCAACCAAAGAAAACGTGCTGTTGTTGCTTGTTTTAGGATGATTCCAGTCTACAGCATTCCACGGTGAATTTGTTTGTTGTGATGTTTGTATTATTAATTTATTCTTTAATAATTTACGTTGTTTGTTTGACTGTTTGGTTTTGTTTTGCTGTTTTAGACACTTATTTCAAATAAGCTAAACAGAATTTATTTAAACAAACCTTTTTAAAACTTAACTAAAATTTATCTAAAATGTCAAAAATATTTACATTTCGGTTTTTTATTAGGTAACAATTCGCTCTGAGGGAGAACATAAATGGAAACGAGTTTTAACAGCACAACGAAAACGTTTGGTCTGTGCCTTGATCACAACTATACACCTTTACAAACTTGAAACGTTTGCTTTTTTGCTGTTATTGCTTTTGATTTTTAACACTTGGCCTTGACTACCCCGTTCCTCTATAAGCTTGTTAAATTAAAATTTGACCCCTTTTCTTGCAGGCATCGTGGTATCAATTTATTCCTGCCTGTGTTCAGTCAAAAATGGTTGGCAGATGAAGACGTTGACCAAGATATATTGGTTGCTGATGTTTGTGTGAGTGAAATAAATCCTAATCAATTTTATTATTTTTTAAATTAAAGGCTAATACTCCTGGGATGACAGCAACTACCATACGATCTATAGAATCTGCTTCACAAGTTGTTGCGCATCTTGTAGAAGATGAATCTGGCCTTCTTAAAATTGAAGAGGGTCCAAACGAAAAGTAGAGATTTTCATAAAAACTTTCTACAGTTTTCTTTTTTAAAGACAAAATAACCCCGATGCTCTAAGTCAACTTATCCAATGTTTCCAAAGAGCAGCTACCAGCGAAGAGAGTGGAAATCAATCTGTTAGCACTGCAGATGACAAGTAAATAAAATGAATTAAATTATTATGTTTATTTCAATATTATTTTTATAGATTATTCATTCGCTATGCCAAAGTAATGTGCCGTTCTGTCCATATTGACAAAGAAGATGAGGATGGAGGTGGAGGTGAAAATGATAAAGAAGTTGATCAGGCTGAAAAAGAAGAAATGGTCCAAGCTCTTCGTGTTGAACAAGCAGTTCTTGCAAATAGGGGCGCAGCTATTATGTAAATAATAATTATGCAACTAAATATTCTTTGCTTTATTTAGGTGCTTAATGTATTTAAGTGCAGCAAATGGTGAACCAAATGAAATGGTAGCGGAAACACTTCAATTGGGAATTCATTTATTAAGTGGAGGAAATAAGGACATACAAAAGGTTATTTTCTATCGAATAAACTACACAGAAATTACAATTTTATCAAACATTTTCAGATGATGCTAAATTATTTACAAACAGTAAAAGATGTTCGTTTCTTCATTTCTCTATCAGGATTAATGTGTAAATGTAGTGTTTTAAATCTGGAAATGTTTGAACGTCAAATAAAAGCTGAAGGTTTGGGTATGGGAGCAGAATTGGCAGCTGGTGAACATCAAAATTTAAATGATGCTGACTTTACTTGTTCTCTATTTCGATTTTTACAATTAACATGTGAAGGCCATAATTTAGATTTTCAAAATTATTTGGTAATTATTTTATTTTAATTTTTTCAAAAAAATATTTTTAAAGAGAACCCAATCAGGACATACTACAAGTGTTAATTTAATTAACTCTACTGTTGATTATCTACTTAGACTTCAGGAATCTGTTATGGGTAAATAAATATTTATTTTTAAAATATTTTTGAATTAAAAATACAAAACTAAAATATTAAAATTAATTTTAGACTTTTATTGGCACTATAGTTCTAAAGAAGTGATTGATGAAGGTGGAAAAGAATATTTTCTTAGAGCTATACAAGTATGCAGTCAGGTATTTATTTTTAATTTTTATCGAAAAATTATATTCTTATTTTAAGGTATTTAATACACTTACTGAAAGTATACAAGTAAAAATAATTAAAAATTAAACAAAAAATAAAATTTATTCTTTAAAAGGGTCCTTGTGTTGGTAATCAAATGACTTTAGCAAATTCTCGGCTTTGGGATGCTATAAACGGATTTTTCTTTCTTTTTGCTCATATGATGGAAAAATTATACAAAAATAGTACACAATTAGAATTGTTGAGAGAATTTTTAAATTTACAAAAAGATATGATTGTTTTAATGCTTTCAATGCTTGAAGGTATTTTTTAAATTAAAAACGTTTGTTTTTTTTTACTTTTTAAAGGTAATGTACTTAATGGTCCAATTGGCAAACAAATGGTTGATGCTTTAGTTGAGAGCCAACAATGCATTGAAATGATTGTGGGTTTAATTTAAATTTAAATATCATCGGCTCTTTAAGTTTACACTTAAATTGTGGCTTTACCCTGGCCTTAAATATTGTTGTGCCTAGTATAGTTTAGCTCAGAAATATCCCAGATCCATAGAACCCACAATTCTGGATTTATTACAGTCCCAATCTCTACTTATTAAAAACTTATTTTCACCTCTTACAGATCAAATTCTCTGATATGTTTCTCAAATTAAAAGATTTAACAACTTCACAAGCTTTTCAAGATTTTGATACAAATCATGATGGATGGATTTCTCCAAAAGAATTTCAAAGAGCAATGGAGGCTCAAAAAATGTATTCAATTGAGGAAATTACTTATTTAATGATGTGCACTGATGGTAAAAAATTCTTTTTATTTTTTAAATTTGCAAAAGAATAAAAACATTTTTTTACATTTTTTCACTTTTCAAGTAAATAATGATGGAAAAGTTGATTATATGGAGTTTACTGAACGTTTTCACAATCCTGCTAGAGATATTGGTTTCAATCTTGCTGTTCTCCTTACAAATTTAAAAGAACATATAACAAATGATCCTCGACTTGAAAAAATTGTTGAAAAGGCAGCTTCTCTCCTCGAATATTTTGATCCATTCCTTGGCCGTATAGAAATTATGGGATCTGCCAAACGAGTAGAAAAGATTTATTTTGAAATACAAGAAAGTTGGCTTGAACAATGGGGAAAACAACAAATTCGAGATTCTAAAAATGCTTTTCTCTTTAATGTTCTTCAAGATGATGGTGGAGATCAAGGAAAATTAGAAGCGTTTATTAATTTTTGTGAGGATACCATTTTTGAGGTATGCACTTTTTATTATTTCTGGAAAATTATTTTTATTTACTATACATACGTGTAAAATTATTCTTTTGAATAGATGCAACATGCTGCTGAGATAAGTTCTAGCGAAGGGACCGACTCAAAATTAGAACGTGCAATGCGTCAACGTGACTATTTTCTCCAACAAACAAGTGCTGGTGAACATATATCTAATACTTTAAAAGCTGGTTATAAATGTGGATTATCTGCTTTTACTTTTTTAAAACCTGAGTTTGTACAATATTTGAATTTAATTCTTTTTTATAAATTCTATTTTAGAAATATGCAAAAAGAATTGAAAAAGGCAGCAAAGAAATTTAGGTACAAAAATATAAATTTTTTAAAGTTTTCTATAATTTAAACCTTTATTGAATTCTTTTTTTTTAAATTATTTCCCACTTTCTTAGATCAATGACTTGGGGACAAGTCTTCAAAGCTTTCCTCCGCCTTGGCTTCTCCCTTACTCGTTCTCTAGTTATGTTTATTATATTTTTGCTTATGACTGTCTTTCGATTTATTGTTAACCTAATGAGTGACCATGAAGATATTGATATAACAGCCACTCATGAAGATGCTCAAAAATTGGGGGTACCAACACATGCCGGCAAATTTGGCACTCATCATCCAACTGCTCCTTCGACTCCAACTTTATTAAGAGACTATACAAAAACTACGACTGTACATGATGTTGATGCTTTTGGCATTCATATACATCATACTGATAGTCGGGGTCACAGTCCTGCAGCTGCAGGTCTATCGAAAAAATAACTTTAATTTTTGATTAAAAAAATTAATTTTATAGCTCAAAGCCGTCAAGGTTCTCCACAGAAACAACCTCCACCAAATGGACCTTCAACAATTGGAAGGCATCAAAAGCCAGTAGATGGGGCAAAAGAAAAAGAAGAAAGTAAAAAACAATATTCTGAAGAACCTTCTGATAAAAGAAAAACAAGTACTGAAAGCCAAAAAGTCAGAATTTCTCCTTCAAGTAATGAAAATGAAGGAAGAAATGGAAATCGGCCATCATTGGATAGCAGTATACCACAATTGCATAGACCTAGGTGTGATTTCTCTAAAAAACTTATTTCTTTTATTCATCTCAGTATTTACGATTTTCAATCATTATTTGGTGGTGGTGGTTCTGCCTATTTTACTGAACTTCAACAGCAACAACAACAATTAATGGCTCAACAACAACATCAACAACAAATGGCATTTTATGAGCCAAAAATAGCTGAACAATTTAATTCTCGTCGTTCACGTTCTTCTCTTTTAAATATTTTGGCAAGAAATTACAAAACTGTTGAAAAGATAACTCTTTATTTGGCATTTTTTATTAATGTTATTTTATTATTTCATCGAGTTGATATTGTTAGCAATGAGAAAAAAGATAATATTGCTCAAATTGAATCTATGTCAAGCGAAGAGGATGAAGAAGTTTTGGAAACTATTTATATTGTAAGTTTTTTGGCTGTTAATTAATTACAGATTTCTAAATTCAATTATTTTTAGACTGGAATGACTCTTCCTTATATTAGCTACGAGATTACTGGTTGGATTCTATCACAAGTAAATAATTTTATTTTTTCCCATATTAAACATAATTTTTTAAATATTAATAATTTTTAGTTTCTCTATTGGTTAAGTGTTTTGCATGCAATTGCCTCAGTAGCCCTTCTTGTCTCTTTCTATCAACTTAAAATTCCTTTAATTACTTTTAAACGAGAGAAAGAAGTAGCAAGAAAATTAATGTTTGATGGTTATTGGATTACTGAAGATGAATCTGGAAATGATGAAAGAGGAATTATTGATACACTTTTTTGGTATTTAGATAGAATTGTTATAAGTTCAAAATCATTTCCAATGAAATATTGGGATAAATTTGTTAGAAGAAAAACAAAACAAAAATATCGAGAACAAGTAGATGAAGAAACATTAGATTTATTGTTAGGTGCTGAAAGAAGTCCTGGTGATACTTCTTTTGATTATCGGTAAATTTAAATTAAAAAAAATAATAATTATTTTTTTTAAAGTTATTCTTGTTGGCTTTGGACAGGTGTAATTTTAACAAATAGACAATTTCTTTATCGTGTTTGTTATTTACTTTGTTCTGTTCTCGGTGTTTTTATTTCTCCATTTTTCTATGCCTTTTTATTAATTGATGTTGTTCTTTCATTTCCTATGCTCAAAGCAATTCTTCAATCTGTTACACATAATTTACAACAATTAATTTTAACAATTATGATGACTTTAGTTGTTGTTTATTTATATACTGTTGTTGCTTTTAATTTCTTTAGAAAATTTTATGTTCAAGTAAGTTATTAATAAAATTAATTTTAAATTAAATTGAGAAATAAAATTAGAATAAATTTATCAGAATAAATTTAAAATATTAACAGAATTAATTTATCAGAATTTTATAAAATTAAAAGAAAATATTTTTAATAGGAAGAAGATGGTGGTGAACCTGACAGAAAATGTCATTTTATGCTTACTTGTTTTATTTATCATTTCTATGCTGGTGTTCGTGCTGGTGGTGGAATTGGTGATGAATTAGAATCTCCTTATGGAGATGAATTAGAATATGCCAGAATGCTTTATGATATTTCCTTTTTCTTTTTTGTTATTATTATACTTTTGGCTATTATGCAAGGTAGAAAATATTGTTTTTTTGAAAGTTTTTAAAAATAATATTTAAAAATAATTATTTAATTTTAAAAAATTTTGGTTTGTGCACACAAATTCCTCAACTAAAATTTATTTTTGCGGATATTAATAATTGAGGAAATTTGCGAACATAACCAAAAAGGCCTCTTACTCTTTTAAAAAATATCCTTTTTCATAGGTTTAATAATTGACGCATTCGGTGAACTTCGTGACCAACAAGAATCAGCCACAGAAAAATTAGAATCTTCTTGTTTTGTTTGTGATATTGGAAAGGAAACATTTGACCGTTTACCTCGTGGTTTTGATAATCATACCAAAAAAGAACATAATTTTGCTAATTATTTGTAATCTAATTAAATTAAACATTTTATTTAATTTTTATTTTTAAAGGTTTTTCCTTCAACATTTAGTTAATAAAGATGAAACTGAATATACTGGTAGTGTTTTTAAAAATAAATTTCTTTTCTAATATTTTTTAAAGGCCAAGAAACTTATGTACGTGAAAAATATGATAATAGAGATTGGGAATTCTTTCCTGTTGGAGAGTGTTTTATGAAGCAATATGAAGATCAATTACTTCAATCTTCATAAAAACAAATTATTTACTAGAAAATTAATTAAATAGTTTATTTTTTGATTAATTGTTAAATAGAAATAATTAAAAATAAAAATATTTTTGATATTTTTTAATTGTTAAGGATTAAAAATATACGAATTAGCAGTTAATTCTCCTTTCTCTAAAATTGGGGGGTATTGATAGTTGTTGATTTAAATATTTTGAGAGTAAAATTAAATCTCCATATTCTTGAAGCGAAAAACGAAAAGCTTTCTTGTCTGATTTATTTTCAGACATTTTTTTTCTCCAAAAAACATTTACTAACTTTTTTATTTGTAAATATTTAATTATTATATTTAAAAAATGTTTATCTCTTTGTCTTTTTAAATTTTTTACATAAAATTAGTATTTAAAAAATATTTTTTAATTCATTTAAATTCTTTTAATTTTTTGTAGTCTAGTTGTTTATCTCTCTCTTTTAAATCAAAAAATTTTAATTTATACATAGATATTTTTTAAATAAGTAGATTATATTTAGTATTTTCATTTTAAAAAATAAATTTCTAATAAAAATAACAAAAATGCCTGAAAAAATAATTTTTATTTAATTAAAGTGTTATGCTTTCTCAGTAGGCCTTTAATGTTTATTTATCTTACATTAATGTCTAATTGTCATTCAAATTATATAC